>VZTM01038852.1:111645-183907 GCA_013400555.1 Jacana jacana | reverse complement strand
GCTTAAATTATTTACTTTACTGTTTTCTTTTCTCCTGGCAGCTGATTTGTCAGAGCAAGTGGAGCAGCTAGAAAAAGAGTTGTGGATGCAGCAGGAATATTACAGCAATTAGAAAGGGCCATAAACAGTTCCCTACATATGAAACTGCTCATTGAATTTGACAAGCAGCCTTTTCTTCTTCTCCCAGCCACCAAATACAATGCAGTCTCTTTCCCTTTTATAAATGCCAACAGTTTTTTTCATTCCCACCAAGGGTCCCGTGCACTCAGATCAATACACTCGCAGACTGAAAGAGACCTTTCTCCTCACTCTGAATGTCTTGTGGATAGAATTAATGCTGATGGAGTATGTCACAGTCCAACTGTAATTTAGAGACACATCGTGAAACCATGCTGTCCTGGCACTGGTCCAGCTGTCAGATGTAATAGAAAAGTAAAACAGCTTCATCTACCCCAACAGCACGCTGCTCTCTGACAGCCACTGATTTAAGCTTCCTACATGTTACGGTGTGTCATTTGGAGATGATTGATGAGGTAGCAGTGGATGTTGCTTGCCCGTTCCTGGTAGGGGTAGGCAAGTAGCAGGTATGTCAGAAGAACAGCTGGAAGGATTGTGTAGGGCTCATTTCAGTGTTTGCCTGGACTAGAGAAAAGACAGAGAACATGCTACCAGAGCAGAATGTTACAAATACCTCTATGCTATATTGGGTAGGGCTGAAACCCATTGAGGTTTCTACAGCCTCTGCAGTCACAGGGTGAGACCTCTATCTCTGTGCAGAGCTCTCTCCCATTTATATAGCATTTGAGGATTTAAATCTCATAAAATTTCAGAAATTGGGACCAAAAGAGATCTTCTAGACCAACCATGAGGTAGAATCAACTTTTCCTAACCCAGTGCTATCTAATCACTGTAGCTATAAGGGCCCATGGGTCATTCTCATTAATGTGTCTCTCAAAAACAGGCAGCATGAAGAGAGCGGGTATTTTAGGCATTGGGGTGCCCTTTTGAAAGGGAGAGATGAGTGTGATTTGGAGAGGAATTGCAAGGGCTCTTACACCAAATTGCTTTGCAATTGTGATGAGCAAAAGCAAGTGTCCAATGCCAGCAAGGAGCAGAGCAAGCAGAGCAGAGCATCAGCCCAGAAACACCCAGGTGGACACAGAAGGATTTGGCTGGGAACCTCTGTGTTTGGTTCACTTTGTCTTTGCTCCAGAAGGATGCTATTTAATTGGAGACAGTTCAGGGAAGAGCCATAGAAACCTAAGGTTTGGAGATGAGGATGACAGGAGGAGGGGGAGGACACATGTCTAAGGATGGGAGTTGTATGCTGCCTGGTGTTATGGAGAAAAGGTTAAGGAGTAATTTATCATTGCCTCTAAGTACCTGCTTGGGAACAGTAAATTGAAATGAGAGAGCTCTTCAGTTTGTATCATAAAAGAACGACAAGATCCATTGGCTGTGAGCTGGTGTGAGGTGGTGCATTTTTTGAGGCAGAGGCATAACATAATGCCTCCAACACTGGTGATAGATGCTCCAACCCTTCACCCTCAGTGTTTACAACCCCCTTTTTTCTTTAACTGAGGAATCCTGCACCCACTTTCAAATGGCAAGGCTAATCTGAGCAGAATAAAATGGAGAATTTGTCCTCTTCTCCATGAAAATATCAACATTGGCTTTTTCTTGCAAACTGAGGCAAAAATATTGACACTCCAAAGTTTTCTGAGGCCTAGTAGTTCCAAGAGATCCAGACATGCCAGACTGTTTGGCTCCAGGAATTTTAGTCCAAAGGGCAATTAGATAAATTCCCAAATCAATGTCTTATCTTGAGTTCATTAACACATTCCCCAGTATTTTGCTGGAAGTCATGTCTTTTGTTGATCAGCATTTTCTCATTTTGACACATTTCTTGTAATGTCATTTTGGCCTTGTTCCTTGACTGAACTATACCTCCCATATCATGCTCAGCCATTAATTCTCACAATGCATCATGCAGCTTCGACAGTGAAGAGATGCCTTTGGCTTTATTAGAGCAAAATTCTTCAGCAAAATCAGCCCTAATCAGCCTAAAGTCTGGAGGTCCCACTTTGCTAACGTAATGTCCACAGGGAAGAAAAATGTCCCTTGAGAGCAAAATAACAATGAAGTCACGACTTCATATCAAAAATATAATTAAAGTCAGACAAAAAAGGAGACATTTCATTCTTGTATAAAATAAATCAAAATTTTTCCCACACCAAATTTAAATGGCATGAAAAAAACCCTCTTGGTAAACATGTTTGACTGAAAGGTCCATGGCCAGTTTCAAGAATGATCCATTCAACACAAACCATGGTGACTTTTCCACTGTGGGAAGCTGTTAAACAGAAATCAGTTTTATTTGCCACGTGGAATAAAAAAGAAGCAGGTCTATTTACAATCAAACTCTGGGACTATCTGTGGGTGTTTCCCACCTGTCTTAAGACAGTTGGATATGCCACATTTGCCCTTACTAGAGACAAGAACAGGAGCTTGCATGAAGGGAAGATTTTCCCATCATACTGTTCTGTGTTGCATCCCCAAAATCTTGGCTACCAAGCATTCAGATAGACAATGCATTTTTCACCCAAACACACTGCTCCTGGGCAGCTGAATGCAACCAGTCAGCCAGAGCAAGGGCCGAATATGGGAAACATCTGAGGGGAGATGGGAATTCCCCATTCTCCAGTCATTCCCTGGACTATTTTAGAACTGCTTCTCCATAAAATAGAAGTGCAATTTTCTCTAGGGCCCCAGCTGTGTAACTGAGGGCTCTTCCATGCCACAGGGATGGAACAAAACAGCTGTTTGTTAAGCTCAAATCATCCAAAGGAAAAAAAAAACAACTTGTCTTTCAGAGTTTCATACTGGTTTCTGCAATGTCAATGAAAAATCTTCTCAGGATTTCAACAGAAGAATCAAATTTTTAACTACATTGTGCCTGGTGGTATCAATCCTTAAATCCAAAGCTAAACCTGGTAAACAAATTATTTCCTTCACATGTGGTAAATGCACTGATGGTGTCCAGGATAAAAAAAGAGAACAGGTTTGCTGACAGCTTGGCTGGTGGTCTATTATGCCCTTTGGAGTGGTGCCCACCAAAGCCAAGAGCAGCTTCTCTGTGTGGCTGGAAGTAGCTGTCCACCTGTCCAGTATGAATGCACAGCTTGGGGATGTCTGCCCAACCAAAACACATCTTTGCAGGGATAAAGGTGTTTTATGTGCCTAGGGAGACAATATCTGATCTGGTGATGTTCTTGACATGAATTCTTGAATCATAGAATTGTCTGTGTAAGGGACCTTTAAGATCATTGAGTCCAACCATCAACCTAACACTGCCAAAATCACTGCTAAGCCATGTCCCTGAGACCATACCTACCCATCTTTTAAATACCTCCAGGGATGGTGATTTGCCCACTTCTCTGGGCATAAACAAATATGAAATATTTATTAATAAATATAATTATTTATCTTGTTCCTTGTCTAGAATAAATAATAAAAATATTGCTCTGCCAGTCAGGGAGCACAGCTGAGGTCACTTCTTGTGTGTGAGTTAGATTTCAGCTCTTGCCAGGCGATAGTGTCTTTTTACCACTTGCCTTGCTCTGCTTGAAGAGGAGGATGGCCACATTACCACCACACTGCTAACTAACACCCTCTTTTCAGCATGGAAAAACAACTCTCATGTCTTTTGTGCTTTGACATAAGATGGGCTGCAAAAGGACATGTTCTTTCTTGTATTGAAGTTAGAGGCAACAAACATGTTGACCCTTATAGAATGCTTATCCTAAGCCATACACAGGGTCTGTTGGACCCAGGGTTTACCTGCTTTCATGTCCTCTGTCAGCACAAGCCATCTCAGAGGCAGGCACTGCAATTGCTGCTGTCAGCCTGTGAGAGTAACACGCTTATAAAACTTTTCCAACACTGGCTGGCCCTGAGAAACACATGCGATACAGCTAGATCTAGAATAAGAAATGCTTACATTCTACTTTAATGGCCCACATCCCTGATCCAGGAAACACAATAGTCTGCTTGAACCATAGATGATCATGTAGACTGCTTACTTTCTGGGACTACTTCACATGGGAGGATTCGCCTACTTTTTCTTTAGTAGTCTAAAAGCCATGCTTACACTTTCTTTGCAGTCACTGGATGTAGATCAGGCGGGATGACTAACTCTCAGGAGGCACTTCTCTCTCTATGGATTAGATAGGGGGCCCAAATTTAGAGGATATGATTCCCATTACATGCTGTCCATACGTGTGCTCCTATGCTCCCAAGTCAGGAGCAACTCTTAATCATCAGCAACTCTTAATGTCCCAGTGGAATCCCATAAATAGGCAGAATTTTGCCTGTTTCAGTATGGGATCAGGCCTTGCAGAGACAACAGCTGGAGCAGGGTAGAGGGACCTTCTTTCCTTCTGCAATTGGCTGCTGGTTACAGCATCAACCCAAAAAGCAAGACAGCAGTAGGTGGTGTCTATCATCTCCTTTGTTTGCAATGATGTGGTTGTCCCCCATGAGTGCTCCAACAATATGGTAACAAGATACTACAAAAGCAAGAACTCCCTGTTGCTCATGATGAAACTACTCCACTTTGTCATGGAAGATGAGAGATGAAGATTATTGGGCAGTGACAATAGACAACACTTTCCTCCTGCTCCTCACTGTTTTATCATGTAGTCAGGCATTTACTCTGCCTTCGTAGCTGGCTAATATTCTGCTTCTCAGCCCTAGCGCCAAAGAAATGTCAATCTAGACCCTGTCAGAGCCAAAGGATGACCTCCCCAGCCCCAGCCTGGGAGGGTATTGACTCCCTTCCTGAAATTTTTAGTGTTCAGGGACCTCTACAAGCAAGTCTGAACAGTTCTGTGGTCTTTAGCAAAGCAGAAGTCAGGGAGATGGTGTAGCTGGGAAAATGATTTATGGCTAGACAATGAGGGTTTCTCATGGTGTGACATTTTATTGTGCACTGATGTGTCGTCATGAGTCCCGTGAGTCACCATGAAGGCTGATCTCCAGCTTCTCAATTCTCAGATCCTGTTTTGTCTACTGCATTTTCTTCTACCAGGGATTGATCGCTAATGAAATTAAGGCCTTGTTTTTCTGGATTAATTATGCCTCTGGTTCATGATAGCTCATGAGCTCTGCAGGAGAAAGAAGCAAGAGAGGTATCTGATGAGGCAGTGAGATGGGTCAAAGAATTAGAGGCAATCTTTTTCTTGGTAACAGGCTTTGTAGTTCTTTTGGTGTTAGATTCATTCAGAAGAAACTGAACATCACCTGCAGTCTGCAGTTCAGGCAAGATCTGTGCTAAAGGATATATTATTTGTAGGTTACAAGTACAATGCCCATGTTAAGCCTGTCTACTTAGACACAGTGGATTTTAGGATCTCAAGCTCAGGAAAACCCATTTGTGGATGGCAGGTGATGAGGCAGCTGAGCTTTCTGTAATCCCAGAGAAGTAAGCCCAGGGTCAAGCAGAATACCTTATGGATTTTGTACACAGCTGGGGAAAAAAAAAGAGAATGTTCATGACGGGAACAACAGTGTGACAGTAGAATGAACATATTTTGTAAAGCTAAAATAGTGACTACCTTGACTTGAGCCCATCAAGACTGCTGGTATCTTCCATCCAGGCCCTGGATTTCAGGCAATCCTTTTGCCGTGAATCACCATTGTCAGTGTTGGAAGATACCTACTCAGTTCAAATGAATTGTTTCTCAAATATGGTGAGTACAGCTGAATTAAGTAGGTACAGTGATAGTAATGTTTCTGATATTGCTTATGGGGCTTATATGTTTGNGGTAGTATCTTCCTTCATATGTCTTCTGAAGTGTGCTGCTTATATGCTGTGAATTATGAATGATAGAGGCATTTGTGCATAAATGGAGTATAAATGGAATGATGGAGGCAGTGTGCATAAACACCTGATGGTAGCTAATGAAAATGAGGGAGCCAGACTCTTCTTGGTGACGTGCAGTGACAAGCCAAGAGACACTGAGTGCCAATTAAAAAAACATGAAATGCAATATGAACTCAGAAATAATTTTTTTTTTTTAAACTGTAAGAGTGCTGAAACAATGGAACAGGTTGTTCAGAGAGGTTATGGAGTCTCTGTGGAGATACTAAAACTGAACACATGCCTGGGCAAGCCACACTAGGTGACTCTGAGAAAGAAGGGTGGACGAGAGGAGCTCAAGAGCTTCTTTCTCTCGTAAATGATTGTATGATTCTGTGATCTGTAACAAAGCAAGACCAGTCTGTACAGGGTTCATAAGCAGAGATTGTATACAAGTATCTCCTTTATGTAGACAGACTACATATTCCTCAATTTGCTCACAATCTGTGATTCCCTTCAGGAATAAGATAACCATGGGATAATTTGATCATGGTACCACAAAAAATTCACAGCACGGGAGGGACTATCTATGCCATGCTGTGTCCACCTGCAAAACTGTGGGCAACTTATTAATATGTAGCTATTCCAGGAAGACTGACAGATCATTAATTCCACGAGCTTCAAAATGCTTCCATGTGGCTCATGGTCAGGACAAGTAGAAAGGTCCGAAGAAAGTAAAATGTGCTCCAGTAAGAGGCAATAAAAGAGCCAGAACCTCATCATGGTCATGACAGAAAGCCTTTATTTTTTCAGCAAGACCAAATCATAGAATCATAGAATCATTCAGGTTTGAAGAGACCCTTAGGATCATTGAGTCCAACCACGAGCCCTACTCTACAAAGTTCTCCCCTACACCATATCCCTCAACACCACATCTAATCGACTCTTAAACACATTAGGGATGGTGACTCAACCACCTCCCTGGGCAGCTTATTCCAGTGCCTGACCACTTTTTCTTATTTTGTTAGGACAATCTATCTAGTGGAAAAGAGCAACGTTCTTAAAGAGGATGTTTTTCTCCAGGCTCAGATTGGAAATATGATGATAGACTCTGGGTCACCCTACAGCATAAAGGCAAAAGGATTAAAAGAGGAAACTTCCTTCTTTACCCTAGCTCTACAATTCAGTTTAAGTACGATCATTCTTTGCTGGGTAAAACCAGTGCATCTTCATTAATCCGCAAAGCTGTGCAAACTCTGTCTTCCTGAAGATTTGATCTACAAAGAAGGTCTCTAGGCCCAGCTGGAGGCAGATTATCCATCCGTAGGAATAGCCATGTGGAAAGAGGTTTAGAGACAGTGCAATCAGGCAATTGTTTTGTAGGAAAGCCTGTGCCAAGGCTGTCAGTGTTAGCATTGTTTTTATCCAAATTCATAATAGCTTCACAATGATGATCCAGGAACTAGTAGCCAAGCAGAAACCATGACTTCAGATAGCATGAAGGTAGCTGCTGTAATTTTACACACAGATGTTTTATAACAGTTGTACATTGACCTATATCTTGAAAAACAAAAAGGGGAATCAGATTAACAACTCTATTTTAAGCACAAGTTCTATCTGTAACACATTCCAAGGGGTAATATGCAATTATGCAGAGAAATGCTGCTTACCACCAGCACAAAATGACTACAGATGCATGAAGAGTAAGGTTAATACAGCTTTACCACTAACACACATAGTACTGTCTTCTGAAATGATCCTCTAGAAACAGCCTGCAACCTAAAGCTGTAACCCAGGGTTAGCAGGCTGTGGAAGTTGTATTTTCCTGTTCACGGTTCCTGTGTGATCGATCGTGCCCTCCTCCAACTGCACAGAGCACTCAGAAATTGGGAAGCTCTGGCTGCCATTGTTGAGATGCAACAACGATGAATGACTTTCTCAATATGGGATCACCCAGTCCAGGCCATTTCCTTGTATGTTTTGAACATGTTTTCATGTGACTATCTTCAAGGTAAGAAGTCTGTATTTACACAGCAGCGGCTTCTATGGTAGGTTAAGAATTTCTGAAAAAATTCCATATGTTTTCTGTTCATGCCATTACAGCTCTGTGTCTGGCATTTCATTCTCATTTCCCCACTTCTAGCAATTCCCTAAATGTCCAACTCTGCTGCTACTGTTACCCAGAGGAAGAAAGGGAATCTTTTTACTGTGGAAGGAGAAGGAAACTCAAAGTTCATCTATTCCTTTCCTTCTTGGTTTTCATCCAGCTGTGTTCTTTCCACTCCACTCCACAAGAAGGCCTTAAACATACTCCATTGTTGTTCTAGCAAGGACAGTTACACTCCTCATTGTGGTCTTGCCCGATGGCATCTGTCTTGAATTTGAAGGAAGCTGGGGGAAAGAGAGCAAGGGGACTCCACAGATACAATGCTTAACAGCAATGAGCAGAGAAGTCCCAGAGTCAGTCTCAAAACTGTGTCTGACTGGTGTGAGTACTGTCAGTGATGATGGAGAAGTAGGCATGTCCTTCCTTGCATGAGTGTCATGACAGCCACTCGGGGACACAACCCCTTCTCCCTGTGTGCAAGTCAGGGAATGCCAATGGCACTTGTTCTGAGAGAAAAGGAAAGTTGTCATCTGTGCTCATTCCTACAGCAGTTATGCAGAAAAGCAAGCCTGGCACCTTCTTTGTGGTGGCATAATGAGGAAAAAACGGAGAGAATGTGCAAGATGTGGGTTTGTAGTGGATTGCAACCACAACAACCCCAATATGATAGCAAAAAGACCAGCAACTTGTAATGCATATCAGAGAGGCCTAGCAAAGTACACCAGCCTGTTATAACCTTCCTGAGGTTTCTTCAGGTGATAACTGCTGGCCATCACCAGGCATTGTGAATCTGCATTTGGGCTAGACAAGCCATTGGTTTGTGCTAGTATGGCTGTTCTTGCATGAATTCATCCTGTCAGGTCTGCCCTGTTGTGCCTCACCAAGCTGCCCTGAAAAAGGAAAGCGCTCAGGAAGGCACTGGANAAACCCTTAATGGGTTATTAATTACAAAAAAAAAAAAAAAAAAAAAAAAATTAATTGACCTACAAGGCCATATACAATCCTCAGGCCATAAGAAAACTGCCTTAGTATATTCAGAAGAAATATGCATCAAATGCAACTTGACTGGTCATATGTTACAGATAGACCATGTTTTCACCCCTCAAACACAACCCTGATTTCTCATTGCTGAGCCCCCTTTTTGGAACAGCTGCAATTTATGAACAAGATGATAAAGAAACGAAAGAAAATCCTGTCAAGGTTCCCTGTGTGTGTTGTAAATTGTCCATATATCAAAGATATTGCCTACATTCAGCATTTAATGCTATCAGTAAAAATATAATGTGAGGGGAAAAAAAATAAGTTGCTCACAAGGAAGAATGAATAATCTGTGTGAAATATTGAGCCTGTAAAACCAGCATTTCTCCTTTTGGCTGGAGTGCTGATATTTCTTGCTATTTAATTTACATAAATCAATGACAGGAAAAAAAAAAATAATAACAGAAATCAGATTCTGTAGCTGCAGGGAACCTGGGGAATCTGAGGAAGAAGTTTGGGGATTATAGACGTGCTCCAAAGAGAGCAGCACCAGAGAAACTGTTTTTTCTAAACTTTTCTTGTTTGCCTTGCTCAGAAAAGTTAGCCCCTCTTTCTATATCCCAGGGGTGAGGCCATGCCAGGAAAAGCTAATAACATTGGCATTTTGAACTTTAAGCTTGTTGGTTCATTGGTTTGATTTTCCACAAAATTTTGACTTGTAACATGGTGACCTCAACCAGTTCTGGCTAGTAAAATAAAAAAAACAATGGTGGAAATATTCTGCATGTTACTTCAATGTCTTTTGAAATGTCTTGTTGGAAAGCATACAACAGGGACCGATGTCATCTTTCTATGACCTCAAAACAAGTGAGGAGGGAGCCGAATGGGCAGTAAGGAGAGCAAGGAGCCTGTGCTAAAGGTCGGGCTCCTTCACCCTAAAAATCCCCTAACACCTCCCACACTAAACCTACCTGTTCCACTGATGGGACTATGTAGGATTCAATCTTGACTTTTCTTGTTGCTTGTTTTAATCTCAAGGCAGCTGAGGCAGGATAGGGAAGGAGGCCTGTAGAGTAGCAGGAGCTGTGAGGACCCTGTTGATCAATCCTGCCTTGCTTCTGGCTTGTAGCTCCATGTGCAGTCCTGAAAATGGAGACTTTGGTAAAGAATAAAGAGTTTAGCAGAGCCTGGCTCCAGTGACCACATTGAGCACTTGCCCAGGGAACCAGAAGAAGGCTGGAACGAGGTTCTTCTGAGTGCCATGGAAAGAGTCTTTGTGCATTTTTCTTTTCTTCTGCCTTTCTTTGTTTTCTCTTCCTTTGCCCTGAAGAAGCTGTTGATTATAATTTCAGTGCAGTTTGAGATGCAAGCTTAATGGAGCGGGCCTTTCTATTTTTGTACTCTGGGCATTGTCATATGAAATAACATATCAAGTATATTTTGATGTAGTTGATGCATTGAATATACTTGATATTTAAATCCAGCAGTGTTTATAGAAGGTTGAGATTCTATGCTGGGATTTGAGATGTTTGAGCTTTGCTTGGTTTTATTATTTATTTTGTAGAGAGACTGAGACTCTGTCTTGTGGTTTTGAGGACTTTGTGTTACTTTTTTTAACCAGGCAAAGTTAAAGAACAAATTGACCAGTTCTACCTTCCTTACTCATAGCAAGTACCATCTTGATCCTTACTTGGTTTACCTGAAAAGAATCGATGCTGAGTATTCTGTGTTAGAGATCTAAATTCTAAAATATCACTCCTTCTGGTACGATAATTCTAGTCATAGACTTATCCTTACCCCACCATTGTCTGCTAATAACTCCTTTCCCAATGTGTGCAGTTCTCCATTGTGTTAGACAGCTTGCACCGGATAACCACAAGTGTCACTAATGCCAAGGACTTGCTGCGATGCTCTCTGACTTTCCATTGTTAGAACCCAGCATATAAGGAACTGCTTTATACAGGGAATCCTAAAATGGAATAAGGACAGGTATAATAATAGGGTAATAAAAGATATGAAATGGGCTTAAAAGATCCATAATGTATTGACTGGAAACCCCGAATTTAAGGGGATGGGGTTCAAACTAACAGGGTTGATCAATTTCATGCAGAGCTTGACTTCCAGAATAGGTCAGAAAGAATGTTGGGTTACCACAGTGTCCCTGCACTGATTCTCCACATTTCTTTGTGGGCATCTGGACTGCATTCAGCACCAAGGGTAATCTGCAACTGCAGGGAGATGACTCCCTTCTTTTTCTGGATAATTGTTGCCCAGTCCAGATATTTTAGCTAGTTGGTCCAGAACCAGCTAAGATCCCAAGAGACTGATGAAAGGGTTAATTTCCCCTAAGATTCTCATTCCATTATTTTGTATTCCTTTAGGGTTGGACCCTTATGGTCACCTCTTATGTTGTCCTATCTAAATCCTCAGAAGATCCAGTTGATACAAAACTCAATTTCTGATTCAGAAATTGCATGTTGTGAAGTGGAAACATTGTACGTTTCAGAAGCAGTCAGAGTGTAGTTAGGGTCAGCAGTGTCAGGGTGTTCTGTAAGAGAAGAAAGAGAAAGAAGGAAGGATGAGATACAAGAAAGACAAGTCCTGTTTACAAGTTGGCAAACAAGGGAATTCAACTCAGCACATTAGGGAAAATTTCATGGGGATTTGAAAAACAGAGTAATGAATCAAAGAATCAAAGAATCAGAGAAGAGTTTGGGTTGGAACGCACCTTTAAAAGTCGTCTAGTCCAACAACACTGCAATGAGAAGGGGCATATTCAACTCAGACAGATTACTTGCTCAGAGCCCCATCCAACCTGACCTTGAATGTTTCCAGGGATGGGTCATCTACCACCTCTCTGGGCAACCTGGTCCAGTGTTCTACCAGTCTTGTTGTAAAAAATGTATTCCTTATATCAGATCTAAATCTACACATTTTTATTTTAAAACAATTACCCCTTGTCCTATTGCAACAGACCCTGCTAAAAAGTTTGTCCCCTTCTTTTTTATGACCTCCCTTTAGGTATTGAAAGGCTGCAATAAGCTCTCCCTGAGCCTTCTCTTCTCCAGGCTGAACAACCCCAACTCTCTCAGCCTGTCCTTATAGGAAAGGTGTTCCAGCCCTCTGATCATTTTTGTGGTCCTGCTCTGGATCTGCTTCAACACATCCGTGACCTTCTTATGCTGGTAGCCTGAGAGCTAGATGCAGTACTCCAGGTGGGGTCTCACAAAAGCGGAGTAGAGGGACAGAATCCTCTCCCTTGACCTGCTGACCAAACTTCTTTTGATACAACCCAGGATATGGTTGGCCTTTTAGACTGTGAGCACACGTTGCTGGCTCATGACCAGCTTTTCATCCACGAGTACTTCCAAGTCTTTCTTGGTAGGGCTTCTCTCAATCACTTCATCACTCAGTCTGTACTGATACTGGGGATTGTCCCAACCCAAGGGCAGGACCTTGGGCCTGTTGAACCTCATGTAGTTCACGCTGGCCCACTTCTCAAGCCTGTCCAGGTCCCTCTGGATGGAATCATGTCCCTCAGGCATGTCAACTGCACCACTAAGTGTGGTGTCTTCTGCAAACTTGATGGGGGTGCACACAGTTACAAGACCAGGCATGGTGTTTTATCAGTGAAACATGCAGGGATGTAGAGATTTGATGATATCTGATGGCAGCATGACAGAGACAGGGAGAAACTGGAAACCAAAGAGCTTTTTGCCTGTTAATGCAAAGCAGAGAAGAACCAAGAAGAACTCAGTCTTCTGAGGAGTCCTTGAAAACTGCATCTGAATTAGCTTCATGAAATGTGCTCAATCAAGGCTCTGCACTGAAGAGGATTGAGATCATCTAGATCAGCCTTGACGGCTTTATCTTACCTATTCATCAGACCTTACTGTGAGGGGAATACTGTGGCCTCCACCAAGAGCCAGGTGCAGTGTTTCACCACGGGGTGGTTAGAAAGTTGTCCCTACCATCCCTAATGATTTTTTAAAATTCAAATTAAGCTGCCTTCCTTCTTGTCCTTCTCTCAGTGGACATGACAACAGTTGATCTCTGTCCTCTTTATAACAACATTTTACATGTCAGAAGAGGGTTGCTATGCCAACCTTTTCTTCTGTTGCCAAGCAGAGGATGGAGTGATAGCTCCACTTCCGATTAAGTACCAGGCGCAAGATCTCGAGGGGAGCCTTCTCATCTGCACAGAAATATAGCAAAATATTAATCGAGCCAAATTGACCAAATCCCATCTCCCTGTGAGTCTGATGAAGCTAACCCAAGTCAGATGCACCTGAGAGCTCTTTACTCATGTACTTGCCAGGACATACATGAATGGGACCAAGTTATTGTGGCTTTTTCCACATGGGATGCTCAAGCAGAATAGAAAGGTTGGCACTGAGGAACCCTGTCCCTGAAATCATATATAAAGCCTCTGGCAATGCTTGTGGGAGGTGTATATATGCTTGAGAGAAGCGGTGCTTGAATGAAATGAATCGGGGGAAAGGATCAGTGGCAACAGGGACTGGTCCAGACTGTCAGTCCTTGCACCCAGGTATGAGTAAGCCTCTATTTGCTGTTGGTGACAGAAGTAATGAATCCTCTTTCCTCTAAACAGATCAAAGCAGAAGATGGAGCATGGCCAGAGGTGAGGAAGAACCTGTTTGTCTCATACAAGTCCCCCAAAAGCAGTTAATCCAGGGGAGAAACACAGCTTTTGCAAGGTTGTCTAGATTTGTAAGACCACTGTTCATATGTGTCAGTCATGCAAGCTTAAGGTTTGCACAAAATTGCCTAGACCACTTAGCTGGTGTCAGCAATGGGAACGTGTGGGTGGTGAGTGTACCTGGTGTCAGTGCTATACAACACAGACGGGAAATCCTTGGTGCCACCCTCCACAGCCTCAACCTGTCTCACTCTGTATCACTTTTTCTCAACCCGCTATGTATCTGGCAACCTCAGCCACCTTCTGCAGTGGACCACATTCTCACCATTGTCTCGGAGAACTGATTGTCCTCAAAGCTACAAGCTGGCCAAAGGGGAAGAGAGCACAAGAAGATGAATATATATTCACAGGACTGGTATTTAAGAAAATTGCATCTCAGTGGAGGTGTGGAGGGGCATAGGAACACAATGCCATTCTTTTGCCTTCCTCAGTACCAGCAAAAGGCAATCAGGGTTCACGTCTGGGTACAGATGAACCGAGGATGTTACATGGTGTTTGGTCATTAGCTTTCAATGAGACTGTGTGTCAAGGGAAAGGGTTCTGCAGTTCGAAGAGGGGATGATTTACAGACCTGAGAAATAATGAACCTTGTAAGGAACAAAGCTTGGAAATAAAACTGCATGCTCCACCTGAATTGCTACCTACCCGTGTGTGTACTCAGAGCTCATATTTAGTGCTTCTGGTGGCACATTGACAGACGGCTTAGTGAAAACAAATGTTAATGTTAATTAAGCTGGAAAACTTCCCAGATTTTGAGAATGAGAGTGTTTGCTTGGATAATAATTCAGATAGCCTGTGCCCTGCTTAGCACTTTCATTGGGAAATGTGATCACTCAGAAGCAGGGGATCCAACAACTACAGGTGGTCAGATAGATCTCAGATCTTTTTCCTAATATAGAGGGGTGCTGCTCCTCATAGCATCTTCCTCAGAACCTTCAGCACCCCAAGTTTCAGTGATACAAATGATCAGATAGTCCTCACCTTTGTTGTGAGAATATACTATGCTAGCAGCTCATAGCAAGGTAATGCTTCCTGACGTACCTCCTAAATCCTCCTTTACTTATTTTCACTCCAGTGCTTCCAGATGATGATAATTAACCTCTCTTTCTGCAGAGGATAGCAAATAGCTTGGAGGTATGAATAAGGACAGGTTTGGCAAGGTTTCCTACGCATACAGTCAGATATCTCTGCTTAATCTAAATAATTTTAGTTTTGTTGGCTTCAACTGGTCTACAGTGACTTGAACCAGGTAATGATCTGGCCCAATGATTTTAAATTCCCTGCTACATCCTTTTAATTCAAATCACGGTCACCAGTGCCAGCCCAAGACTTGCAAATACCAGTGAAGGGCTGTGGGCTAAATAGACGCTCCAGCTATTATCTTGGGGATGAGAATGCTTATTTATTTATTGCTGAAAGGGCTAGAGGAAAAAAGTAATAATTAGGAAATGAGGAGATGCACACAAATAGCCTAGAAACCCCTGGTAGCGCTTCTGTCTTTATAGAAGTCCATGTGATGGCTCAACACATTCCTATTTTCTGCTTCAGTGAGATGACTTTCATACTGTGGCTGCAACATGCACTGAGTCCCAGCTGGCAGTTCAGCTAACCATTGGTATTGCAATTAAGCCTCCTTGGTGTTCAGTTGGGGTGATGCTCCCCAGAGGCCTCCTTAACATTTTTCAAAGGGACAGGAGATCAGCACTCAAGAGATGCTGTTGAAGCCTGGTACTAGGGATGACTGCCAAGAGCAGATCGCAAAGTGGTGATGGAAGTGCTTGCCCAGGCTGCTGTGTCGTGCAAGGCAGGATGCTCTGCAGACCTCTCCCTGGAATGCAGGGAGGCAAACAACATATTTTCTTTTAATTGCCACTTGCTTAGAGATATCCTCAGAAGTCTGTCATCTGGGCAGGAAGAGTTTTTTGCTTCTGCATTTCCCGTTTACAACCTTCATATATCCATTCCGGTTTGCATTGTGGCAGGCCGTCAAAGCTACAGCTAGGCTGTGGTAGATGTTGTGCTCCCACTGACTAAGAATATATGTCCTGGGAAACGTGCCATTTCGGTGCACTTCCAGCAAAGCCATTTAATCTAGTAAAATACTCATAGGATCCACCCTAAATCATAGGATTGATGAAGGCCATGTTGGATGAAGTGCACCAGCTTGTGTTATGCTCCATGTGAGGTTGTTTTTTACAGTGGTCCCTTTCTGAACAATGAAAAAGTAAATGGAAGGAAAAAGAACTGTATTAAAATAAAGCCCAGAGCATGAGAGTGGCTTGAGATGAGATAGGTTATCTCTCAATGAGTTGACAGTAAGTCCACAAGGAGCACTTGAGATGCCCAATGCTCTGTCCAAGCTGTTTAATATAAGGCCAGGAGGCCAGAGCAGGTGGTTAGAAGAGGTGGTGACTGGGCAACATCTGAGCCTAATCCTGATGATCTAAAAAGCCTGTGAAACAGCAAAACCCTGGAGCATTACACTGGTGATGCAGCAACTTGAGGGCCACAAGGCGTCACTGACCATTTCATTTGTTACTGAACTTAGCCAGTCAGCAGCATACTGAAAGCTTTAAGTTGAATGTGACTTCCTCTTTGAGGAAGAATTTCAGTCTTGATTTGAAAGCCTTCAGCAGCAAAGACATGCAGTGCTTTCCATGGCACTTTGTTCAAATGGTCCATCACTCTGTTAAAAATTATTTCTATTTGAGTATGTCAGGATTCCACTTCCAGTAATAAATATACCTTTCTCCACAAGATTAAAGACTGCTTTGCTAACCACAATTTTCTCTCTAGGAAAATACTTACACACCTTAATCAAATCAGTCACCCCTCCATCATCTTTTTTTTTTTTTTGATAAACTAAGCAGATTAGATTGCAGAAAGTCTCAGTGTAAGGCACTTTCTTGAGCTCTGAAGTAATTTTTCTTGCACTTTTTTTATTTTTGGACACTCTTCTGACCTTTCCTCAAAATCCTTTTTAAGACTGACAGCAGACAACCAGCTGGTCTGCACATCTCAGTCTCACTGGAGTCTTACATAGAAGTGGAAAACATTTCTCCTTTCCTGATTACAACTCCTGTCTTGTTTTCTCCTGGGTGTCTGTTCATCTCTTTGCTGCAGCACCATGGTGGGAATTTCTGGTGAGCTGCTTGGATTCCAAGACCCCTTAACCTTATTCCCTAACACGGTTTGCATTCCTCAAATCTCTATGGATAACTTTGCAATCGTCTGTTTAAAATCCTTCTTATCCCTGTCATGACCAATACTATATTTACTTTGAGTAAAAGTTCATGTTAAGCAGTACAGGGCTTACTACGCGCTTGTGTGAATATCTCCTTAGCCAACATTTTAAGTGCATTATAATGACATAACAATTTTTGCATTCCTAGTGGTTTCTGAATATCTTCCCTGATAACTATTACTAATCATATTCATGAATTACAAATAATTCTTTCATATTAATTTAAAAAATGAAAGAGGAAGGTGAGAACATCTTGAGGGATGGAGAATATGTTATTACTTTCTTCTCGACTAGCAATGAGCTAAATATGATTGCTGAGATCCCTTGGGTTTTTAGTATGTCCTACAATTCTTTGAGCTTGGGAATTTCCCTAATGTCTTTAGCTTTCCTAACCAACTATCTGAATTTCATAGCTTCTAATTTTTGCTAATTGCCGTCTCCCTTGTTCTGTTTTTCCTCTATTGTCTTTTTATTTCTAATTGTTGCCTTCTTTTTACCACTGGGCCAAAACCGGATTTTAGGCCATGCTGTCCTTTTTCTTGATCTGCAAATAATAGGTTTACATGGGAGTGTGACTTGTATCAATGCTCCATTGTGCTGGAAATTGTATAAAGAGAGAATAACAAATCAGTCCTTGCAATAGTGCTAGCACTAATTATAAAGCAGGAGAGAACAGTGAATACAGGCAGATGGGCCTGCACAAGAAACGCTCAGGCAAACATTCCCAATAGCACCTAGCGATAAAATCTTTCATCCAGCCATATTTGACTATCTTCCTGTCTCTGTGACCATGGGAGGACACAACCTCCATTACCTGTGATGCCACTATTTCCCTCCACCCATCACACTTCACTTAGGAAGGGTTCACGGTTGAAGGAAAAGGGTTACTTTAATTCCCAAATATGACTTTTGGAGGCCTGAATAGGAGTATGTCCAAGAGGATTCCCTGTCCTCTGCTGAAATAAAAGGACCTTCCCAGGACGGAACCAATCCAAGAGAGAGATGGCTTGGGACAATTTTTCTGTCACATTGCTACTGCCAAACAAGTCAGCTTGATCTAGCCACCACATGGAGAGAAGAGAAAAAAACAAACAGAAAGGATACAAAAATGGAATAATTTGATGTTTCCAGCTGGTGGCACTATGGCCAATATAAATGGTCCAAAACTGGTCCAGAAAATTATATTGAAAGCTGCATCTGATTAACAGCTTATAACTAAAAGTGCATCATGGTCTTTAACTAACAAATAGAAAGTCTGGAGGAACTACCTGGGACCAGAAGTCTGTCTAGCCAATTATGTTGCCTTCAAGAAAAAGGAAGAGGCAATAGTGTTATAAAGGAACTGAAACCACATGAGATAAATCCTGGGAACAGTAATTTGCTCATTTGGTGCTATTTAGCTTCTAGTTCAGAACCTCTCTTCATGACTTTTGGAAAGCCTGTGTACAAACCAGTTTGGGGGTCTCCAGTAGGTTTTTATACATTTCTGGGTCCAAGCTGAGGTGACTGCTGGCACCTGGAACACCCTGAAAAATATTTTTCATCTATATAATGTTTCCCTTCTGTGCACAGCTGACCTTCTTGAGCTCAGAAAAGCATGTATTTAAAACGGACATGTCAGTAAGGAAGTTTAAGCCACAGTTCTCTTTTTTTTTGCACCTTTTCCTCTCAAATGGGAGTTTTGAACTTGAGGGTGGAAAAAACATAAGATATTTGTGGTGTCTACTTGTTTTGCTTTTTTGGAATGCTCTGCTGAGGAAGAGCTGTCCATGCAGAGGTCAGTAGCTTCCTACAGTCCATAGATTGCATTGATTGATGTTTCCAGAATTTAATTCTTACTTTAGGGTTTAAAATTTTCCCCAGGTCTGACTATTAACCTGATCAAAATATTTGAGGTTTCATGTGGCTTCGTGAGAAAGCTACAGAAAACTGAGATATACTCTTGATTTCAGCACAGGACTGTCCCAGAATTTCCTCTGGACCAAGGCAGATGCAATTTAGCTGCAGTTCACAGAGCTTTCTACCCCTCTCAGTCATTGCAGGCAATTCTGGGGGTTTCTGCAAGATAGAAAAAAAAGATTGATCGATCAATTAATTGATCAATGAGTGATTGACAGCCTGTGTTACCCTGAGTGCACAGCAGAGATAAAAACCTTAAGTCACTAGCCTAAGTAGCAATTGTAGTGAAATTAGGGTTCATTTATGAACATTTCCCTTTATCACTTCTGTCTTGGGACATATACTGTAAAGAGGTGTTGTGCAAGTAAACGTGAAGACTGTATATCCAGAGTGACTGTCAAAAAGCCAGATTAAGAACAAGGAAAATGGGCACATGGTGTTCAGTCATAAAACCACTGGAAAAGATGCTCAACAATGAAGTGGAATTAAATGAAATTCTAGCCACTCAGAATACATTATCCCTGCAGCATGTCCATGAAATCACCCTCTGAATTGCGGAGTAATTTGCTCTTAGCCTGTGAAGCCTTTCTGTTTTTTTTCTCCCTTTTATCCGCCCTCCCCCCCCATCCCCCCTCTTTTTATTTTTCATTTTTTATTTTATTTTATTTTTATTTTTTTGCTAGCAATGATTTGGGAACTCGTTTCTCACTCATTTTACTCCCAAAGGAACTATTCTACAGAGGAACAATAGTGATGTGTCATCGTGACGTTATGGGTCACTCATTCAGCAGCAGTAATGTGCCCACTTCCCAATTGCTTTGCCTGTGTGCAATAAGCTGCTTCTGGAAAGGCTTTCATGTCCTTTAACTCTTTGCAGGATTACTAGCTCATCATTCCAGCAAACACAAATTTGCCTTTGCAGAGGAGCAAGCTGTGTAGACTGACCTGGCAAGGGTCCACATAAAATACTTTTTTTTACATAATTAGCAGCTCTGATGAGGAAAGAGGGAGAATAAAGCTGTAGAGTCTTTTGCTGTGCTGAAGTTAAAACTAGATTGGTCCAAAGCAGTGATGGACAAATACGTTGCCCTAAAGAGCTCCTGTGCTGTAAGTCCTAGGTATGATGAACTTCAGCACCAGCTGGAAAAAGTATATGGTTGCTTGTATTTGCTGAGAGCCTTAGTAGAGGGGCGGGAAAGGATTGCATCATAAGATGCGAATGCTGATGTTGCTCATGGTGGTGTGCCAGTGAAGTCATGCTCCCTAATCCATAGCTTGGGAACTGATTATGGGGTCCAGGACCATGAGCACAACCTACAAAGGAGCAGCATCCATCTGGTTTCCTAAGATGCGAATGCTGATGTTGCTCATGGTGGTGTGCCAGTGAAGTCATGCTCCCTAATCCATAGCTTGGGAACTGATTATGGGGTCCAGGACCATGAGCACAACCTACAAAGGAGCAGCATCCATCTGGTTTCCTAAGATGCGAATGCTGATGTTGCTCATGGTGGTGTGCCAGTGAAGTCATGCTCCCTAATCCATAGCTTGGGAACTGATTATGGGGTCCAGGACCATGAGCACAACCTACAAAGGAGCAGCATCCATCTGGTTTCCTAAAGACATTTATTTTAGGCATGTGTAGTGCCTTCCTTTGTCTGTGTAGCTATCTGCATGTCATTTTCTTTGACAGTAACTTTTGACTCACTCAGAGTTAAGTCAAGTCAAGAAAGTGTCTTCAATAAATTAAACCACAAATACATTAAACTCTCTTGGACTTAATGAAAACAGGCAGCTGGGCTGCAGAAAAGCTTTTTTATTATTGAAGCTCATAGGATGATCTAAAAAACTGTATTAGATACCGGAGAATCTACTCAAGCTCCACAAGTTCCTCCATTCCCAGAACTACTATTAACATAATTAAAAGCCCTGAGACACAGACTCATCCCTGGCTCACATTTTCCATTGCCATTTCTACTACTGGAGAAGAGGTTTGAAGAGCAATTGGATGTGAATAGCAGAGATACTATATTCACTTTGCTGTGATGTGGATGATGACACAGAGGAGCCTTGAGCTCTGCGAGTTTTGTTTTGTGGCTTTTTTGCTTAAAAAAAAGGAGACAATCTGTTCATTTCACAGATGCTCAACAGCTCTTCAGAAATAATACAGGTGTGCACAGAAATAAATCTGCTTTGTTTACTATGTAATAAAGTCAGACGGGGTGGGGGAAGGGGAGAAAAAGGCATTGGGAAGTTTTTCTTTCTTTCGTTCAGAAATACATTTTCAGTCACATCGAAGGAAATTCAAGACATTCAGCAATGATGACAACAAAACCAGAGTTTGATCAAAAATAAGATAAATAAAACAGTAAATTCTCTTACTTGGGGGAAGAAAATAAAAGGTGTTGAAAGTTATTTTTTAAATAGATTATATCCCAGATCATTTGCAGACCACCCTGAAACCCACTGAAAAGTATTTTTATAGCACTAAGTATTATAACCTCAAAGTCCTTAATATGCTATGAGGGCAGGGGTGAAGGTGCAAAGCAAGTTGGGATAGTGTTGGAAGATTGTGTAAGGTAGAGGGAGCCAATGTTGTCCTGTCTATTTGCTTTACAAGTACACAACCATATTATTAATAATACTGTAGCGCAAAAAGCTCAACTAAGCACAGGGCCTCCTGGAGCTCAGCACTGACAGACAGGAATATTTGCATGGGGTTTTTTTAAGATATTTTATTTGTGATTTTCTCTCTGCACATTTTCTAGTTCATGGACTTGGCATGACAGTTTAATTTAAAAACACTGCCCCTGCTTCTAGACCAAGATATAGTTCAGAACAGGCTGAAAATTCTCACTACCAGTTGGTTGTCTTTCACAAGAGGGGTATGTGAAGAAAGGACTTGCATGGTGTTGTTACATGGGAAGGAAGAGCTGGATTACATCCTGCTACTTTCTGATTGTCCTTGAGATGAACTCTTCAGTACCACTGCCACCAGAAGTAGCCCACAGTCTTTCTTTATTTTACTACTGATATCACAGTCTAGCACTGTGGTTGGAAACTCAGATGGGTTCATACACCACCAGAAGCTCCAGGTCATTCTGTGTCATGGTCCTCAAGACTTCCCAGAAAAGTTTGAGCTTTTTTAATTTCAGAGAAAATCAATGACTATTTGGTGGCTATCCCATTTCCATAGAATTCTGACTAGAAAAAAGTTTTCTTGTTCAAAGTTCACTTGCGCTTCAGGATTCATTTGGCAGAAAATCCCTGGGACTGGCAGAAACATTGACGATAAAATGTTTCACAAAGAGGAAAGGTCTTTTCAAGCAAAAAGTTGTTTTCTGGGAAAATATTTCTGATAATTTTTTTCCAGAAGCAAATAAACAAACCATCCAACCAGAAATCCCCTTTTCTTCCAGCTTACATGATTTCTTCATTTTATGTCATGATTATCCATCGAAAAAAAGGAAAGAGCAGTGTGGGAGGCTGGGAAATAGAAAAAGTTCTTAGAAAAATGAAAAGAAAGAAAGAAAAAATCATCTTTGCACATAGTTGAGAAGATGACTGTGAGAACTGGAGGGCCCGGTTCTGGGCTCCCCAGATCGGGAAGGACAGGGAGAAGGTACAGCAGAGGACCACCAAGATGGTGAGAGGCCTGGAGCATCTCTTTCATGAGGAAATGTTCAGGGACTTGGGTCTTTTTAGTCTGAAGAAGACTGCGGAGGGATCTGATCAACACCTATAAATGCTTCAAGGGTGGGTGTCAAGAGGAAGGGGCCAGTCTTCTTTCAGTGGTTTCCAGTGAGAGGACAAGAGGAAATGGGCACAAGCTTGTACATAAGAAATTTCATCTAAACATGAGGAGGAACTTCTTTACTTGGAGGGTGGCAGAGCATTGGAACAAGCTGCCCAAAGAGGTGTTGGAGTCTCTGTCTCTGCAGACATTCAAAACTCACCCAGACGTGTTCCTGTGCAACCTACTCTAGGAGGACCTGCTTTGGCATGGGGTTGGTCTAGATGATCTCCAGAGGTCCCTTTCAATGCCATATCTGTAAAACCCATAAGGGGTGTGTGTATGTGTGTGTGTGTATAAATGGATGTTTATTTAATTCATACATTCTCTCTGACCCAATGAAATTATGGCTGAATGTCTAGTGCTGCTGACATCAAACTGTTCTATTCCTAGGAATTAGAACAAGTGTTTTGGGGATTCTTGACCCTACAAGCACATGTTCTGTCCTCTCCTTGACCACCTAACCACAATGCAGTCAGCAATGGAGAGCTTTACCACCCTAGGTGTGTTCACAGAAATGAGCCTTGAGTTGTGCTGCAATCAGCTCGATTCTTCCTGCCCTCTCTCTACAAACTCCCTTTCCTCTCACAGTGAAGATTTAAGGAAGAAATAATAGTGGTAGGTCATTATGACGTTTTAGTGTGTGTTTTATAGGGCATCATGACTCACTGATTCAGGGAAGAACTTTGCAGCTTGCTACGAAATTGCCTGTTTCAATCAATCCTACTGGTGGCTTCTCTAGTATTTTTATGAAGCGTAACTTATATATGTGCCTGTGAGTGCATATATATATGTATATATAGGGAGTACTGTAAGTATTTTTGTTTCTGGAAGAACCAGTTAAATGCAAAAATGAAAATAGTGTACTGAAAAACATGAAGCCTCAAAGTGCTGAAAGCAGCACAAGACTCTATCGGTTCAGGAGAAGAGAATAGCTGTCATGAATAACCCTGGCAAGAACATCTCTAAGCTCAGTTGCTGGCAGAGTTAGCAGAGTCGTTGTCTTTGTTTTGCTTCTTTGTGAGCTGGATGCAGTCACCACCTCCTAAAACTCTTGGGCCAGTGATTTCTAAACTTTGTGAGTCTTCCTGTCATTGATGAATGGGTCATAAATCACCCTTCTGTTACTAGTGCACAGGGGCAAGTTTTCTCTGCACAGTTTTCAGTTTGGCTACTGCATAGGGAGATCTGAAGTCTCTGAGGATCCAGAAAGCTTGGCTACTGCTGGTGCAGGGAGCCTAAATACTCCAGGGCATATATACGGTCCATGTGCCTCTGTAAAAAAAAAAACAAAAAAAAACCAAAAAACAACCCTATACTTCCACCTCCATCTTTTTCCTGAAGGGAAAAATAGACACCCCGGGGATATTAAACATTGTTGAACAGATACTAAACGTATCTCCAGGTTGGACTTGGAGCGGATCCTGAGTAGTGCTTGGAGGTAGTGCTAAGTAGATGTTTGGAGGGAACTGGGGTACTGAAGAGAGAGAGAAGGCTAAGGAAAACTATTTAATTTGGTAGTGTTTTTTGTAAAGGCTGGTGACTGGGGCAGTGAACACTTCAAATGATCTTGTGGGAAGTGTAAAAGAAGCTTCTGCTCCCATCTGGAAATTGTTACATCAGGTTGACCTTCAGCCAGCAATGAGCCCTTGCTGCATAGGCAGCCCACGGTATCCTGGGTGTGTTAAACAAAGCATTTCCAGCAGGTAAAGGGAAGTGATCCTTCCCCTCTACTCAGCAGTGGTGAGGCCCAGCCTGAAGCACTGTGTCCAGTTCTGGGCTCTCCAGTACAAGAGAGGCTGGAGAGAGTCCAGCAAAGGGCGACAAAGATGATGAAAGGGTTGGAGCATCTCTGCTATGAGGAAAGACTGAGAGAGCCTGGAGAAGAGAAGACTCAGGGGGGGCAGGAGGGCTTACTAATGCTAATAAATATCTGAAGGGAGGGGTGCAAAGGGGACAGAGCCAGGCTTGTTTCAGCGATGCTCAGGGGCAGAAACAGAGTGCATTTAAACCAGATCCATTTCTTCATAAAGTTTGTAGAAGCTTAGGGTCTTTGAGCCAGAAAAACTGTCTGAAATTTGTTGCTGGTTTCAAAAGTTATGAAGGAAGACTAAGACAGACAAGCAGATATCTCAGTTACATAAAGGGCTTATTGCCTTAGGAAGCCAGTCTAAAAAAATAATCACATCCTTCTCAAAAAAATTATGTAAACAGATCCATCAGATATGAGCCTGAACTATGCACGTATCCAGGATTCTTGCTGGAGAGGAGTCCTCCCACCCATATTGTCTCACCCCGAGATCCTGGCAGGAAGCTTTCATCCCATCCAAGATATGTGCTGTTCCAGAGCCAAGATCAGACCTCATGCCTCACAGGGTTTCCATCCACAGCTTTTGTTCTTCCTGGGGGTTTTAAACATACCTGCCAGAAATAACAAGCTCTATCGGTGACTTTCTATGTTATAGCTGTAAATCTGGTAACATGAAGTTTAGGACTCTCGGCAACCTCAAAAGCAGTGGCAAATGTCTTTGACACTGGACTCTCATTTCCTGTCTTGACTGGATCCACACAAGACATCAAATAAAACTGGTGCATGTACACCAGGAAATAGGGGGCCCTGCACCTAGGCAAGCTCACGAGCCCCCCCCAGAAGACTTGTACAGACTATTCTGCTTGGTTCTTGGCTGGTTGGGAAGTGGTGGAGCAGAGAAAGCTCACAAGACATGCTGCTACTCAGACATTCACTATTTTAGTGCATCATAGCTGTGATGTCTGTCAGAAACATGTCTTTACTTACCTCCTGCTTTATTGGCTAACATGGAGAAATTCTGATCCTTGGGTATCTGTGTAGCGAGAAGACACAGACATCAAAAGCACTGCAGCTTTTGGTGTCTGTGTTACATTGCAAATGAAGAAAGACAGCATGCTAGCTAAAAGTAGGGGTCGTGGGTACTGCTTTCTATATTTTGAGGTCAGAAAGGCTTTTAAAATCATCCAAGATTTACTGAGGGACCCTAATATAGAGATCCATTGGCATTAGAGAGGACCTAAGCTGAATTCAGGGAGTTGGTGGGTCTCTTGTAGATCTTATGACCCATCTGCCAGATTCTGGCGATCAACAACACTGTCCTAGAATATCACAAATAGCATATGTCTTGAATATCACTAGCCAGGGAGTTCAAACACATTGAGCTGTAGTCTTCCTGTGTGCTGTGGTTTGGGCAGGATTGGCCCATCAGAATGACAGGTGCTTCCCCCTCAACTCTCTCTCAAAAGAGAGGAGGGGAAGAGATAAAAACATTTATGAGTTTAGGAAAAAACCTAAATTGATTTAATAAAAACATTATTAAATTAATGAAATAATAATAAAAGTTATAATAATAAAAAGAAATATATGCCATATATGCAAAACTGTATCAAGCTCCCAGGATGATGATCCAGGATGCACTAGCAGGCACAAGGAAAGTCCCAGACTAGACTCGGTGATGGATGAGAGCTGGATTCCTGATCTGGACCATATATGAGCCAGGGATATTGCTCGGTCTTAGGGGTAACCGCCTCCAGGTTAGAGCCGAATGGGCTCCAGAGAGACTTAGGGTGTGCAGGCTGCTCACCTCACCTTTATATTGCCTTGCAGCACCATACATTGAGGTTTCATGGAAACCCTCTGCACTGATAAATAATTGCCTAAGGCAGCTGCATTTTGAACCTGTATATGTATGTCTTAAAGTCTTCTTCAGAGGGTGCTTGACTCAGCATGAAAGAAGCATCATCAAAGGTTGTTGTAGAAGCATATCAAGTATTCATGGAGGCTAGGCCAGCTCCCATCAGATAAAAGTGTTGTACAGGTGTCAAAGAACATTGGAACTACATTCTCTAAAAACATGGGGTGGGGTGGTATAGGGCTGGTTGAATAGGAGTCCTAAAAGAGCAATACCTGCCTTGTGCAGTAGCACTGTTTCGTTGAGAAGCTTCTCCCTGTTGTGGGCTGATAATGTCCTGTTGCTGACAAAACTGCACCCAAGGTTAGGCAATAAACAGTAGATTTTGCTTGCTTACCATATTGTACACCCATCTGTACTACTCATGTAATGCACTATACAGCAAGTAACTTCCCCATGTCATTAAAAAAACAGGTAGTTTCAAAGCATCCCTTAGAGGTGTAGGTACTGGTAGTTTTAGAGATCCAGAGGTTTGCAGGGCAAGGTAGAACATATGGATCACATAATCTCAGGAGATGAGGCTTGCAGGGAATCCTTGAGCCCTTCTTGGTCTGTGCAGAGTCAGCACAGGCATCTCCCCATCCTCCAGCTCACGCGGCAGGGAGACTGTGGGGTTGGGGATGGAGGTTCTGCTTCAAGTGGGAAGAGCAAGAACAGGTTGGCCTCACAGATGACATTTTTTAATAGGTGAAATTCAGCTACTGAAAAACCAATACTTCTTTCCTGGTTTGTCACAAAGCTCACGTTGCATTTCCCCTTGTATTTTCTATATTAAAGTAATAGAAAAAGCAGAGATTTCATTACTTCACTTCCACAGAGGCCAACTACTCAACACAGGTAGAATTGGCATCTTAATTTACCTTTTACTGAGCAGGTTGATACCTGCTATATCAAAAGGATGGGATTTCTCTAAGAGCAGGTTGCAAAACTCAAATTAAATGATAAGCACAATGAGTGGACAATCATACTTTTTTCTCTGATGATATTTGGAAATGAGAAATTATAACATCCTATTTCAGTGGAACAGGGGGCTGGGACTTATTTAAAAATGGAAAGAAAAAAAAAAGGTCCCCTTTCCGGGAAGAGCACTTAACAATATGCAAGCAAAGTGGATAAAAGCAGCTCAGTAACAACCTCAATTGCACAGAGATTGTCTCCTGCATTCCTGCACATCTTTGCCTTTTTGACATTTAACTTTAATTTATAGCAATTTAGCTTGCTCTTAGAGGCTGCACTGTACATTTGGGAAAGCAAAGTGATCTGTTAAATGTTTGTCTGAAATTCAAATCAGACACGAAGTACCTTTGTCTTTCCCTTAAAAAGGAAAAAAAATAGCACCCCCACCCCCACCTGAATGTACTTATTTTGGCATAGGGAGACAAATTATTCTCCTATTATAAATTCATTGCTATATAAGGGGACAACTACAAATACAGTTTGGCCCAATGGTCAAGAGTTACAAAATTAGATGCCAATAGATTCCTAAATATGCTGTCAGGTAGGCAGTTAAGGTCCCAAATCAAGAGAAAAACACTTAGGCATATGTACAACTCATGTCCTGAACCCTTGGCATATGCCAGTCCCTGTGTTTGTTCTGAGCTGGTGCTCCAACAAGCGCACATTGTGAATTGGGTAAAGGGGTGAGCTCAACCAAATTCCCAAGATTTTGGGGAGTGGCGAAGAGCTTTTCTGAACAAACCAGCCATGGTAATGATCATGGCCTGTGCCAGGACCCTACTGCCCCAAAGGTGTCATTGCTCTTTGTGTGTCCTCTCCAGCTCCAGCTGCCTGGAATAACATGAGAACCATGCTGCCCAGGCATTTCATTGGTATCCTGAACTGGCCTTAGCTGAAACTAAACCTGGGACAGGAACAGTAATGGAACACAGTGTTTGCTCCATATCATCCTTTTATTTAACAATGGAAATGTAACATCTGGAATAGAATTAAATTCACTAATCCTGCCTGAGATCAAAAAGGGGCTACTTTTCTGTTATGCTGAGGAGCCAAATCAGATCACAGAAATGTCCATCAGCACCACAGTCAGAGCAGAAGGAACACGTGGCCATGGAAAAGTGTGGGAAGAAGAAATAAGACAATGCTTTTTTGGTAGCAGCAAACCATTTAGTCAGTATGATTGCTCACGGAGTCACAGCTTTCTACAGGTGTTTGATATACAAAATTATTTGCTATTGAGATTTTTCTGTGCTGTCCATGAGCATTAATTCATTGTCTAAAGATATAATTTCCCTGCCTTCATTTTCACAAAACTAAAGCAGTGATAGACGTTTAGGAAAGAATGAATTCTGACTTTTCTTTTTAGCCTCTTCCTGCTTATGAATTCTCTGCAAGCGACCTGTGATTTTCCCAGGGTTGCCAATTATTCAAAACTATTCATTGGTGACCTTGTGAATATTCTTGGCCTTTCCATTACTTGTAAGGAGTCTGTGAGCAGGATAATGTCTGAAAGCAGGGACAGGTCTGAGGTTCAGGGATTGGTCTGGCCTCAAGGAGAGTTACTTGAGACAGTGCATCTCCAGCTGACCTAAGTCACATCACTTAATGCCTCTGGGCTACCAGTTCCACATCTGAGCTGAACCTTCCCTTCCATGGCAAGGACTGCTTTGATGATAATGGTGAAATTATTTATGTGTGTAAGGTGCTTATGTGCTAATGTCAGTCTAGGGCCAAGGGGGAAATAACGTGAATCACTAATTCAGAGAGGTGACATAATAAAAGCTGTGCTTTTAGTTGGATGAGAAACTTAAAATCAGATTTCTGGGGCAATTTCAAAATTTGGATGCAAGTTCCTAGGAAATGTGAGCTAACTAAATATGAGCTATTGCTCTCAGTGTGGGGGCAAATGACTGAAATCCAATAGCCATTTACATACAGGGCCTTTTTTAGCCTCATATATCAATTCAAAACTCCATCTTCATGACCGTTCTTGGATGCCAGCTGGGGGCAGCCAATTTCTGTACCTGTTGCCTCAACAATCTCAGTGCCAGGACTATTTGCAGAAAATGCATGCTCAAAAAAGAATCACTGGCACATTTGAAGAGGTTTGTCTAAAATTTCCAGCAAATGCTTATGGCAAAGCCCTTCTTGGCTCTTATTATAGCGCTTGTTAGAAGTGGTGCAAAACTGCATCCTCAGGAGATCAGCCACCTCTGTGACTTCCTTCTTTCATGGTACTCTGACAACAGGATGAAAATCTTTCTTGCAGTCCCCTGCTTTTACATGGCTGGCCTCATGTGCCGTGTTTTCCGGTGGACGCCTCCTACAAGCTTTCTACAAAAAGCCTTTGCTGCCATTGGATGGAGGGGAGAACTCAGAAAGTGTGACAACTTCAGCAGTGACATTTAAGGGAGGTAAAAGCCCACAATAGATTTGAACACTGACATCCGTGCTTCCTTACTGGTGTCACTCCTTGGATTGCCTGACAGCCGGCCACATCAAGTGTAGCCAGCCATGCACTGGGACCCTACCCATCATGATGTGCAAGTCCCAGTTTCTAGAGGCTTCAGGTAACTGGGAGATGTAGGTCTTGGCCAGAATGTTCATCATTAATACATGGCTTCACATCATGTGTGTATCATTTTATTTGCTTATTGCCATGGTATCTACTTTGTTGCCTCAAAGGAGATAATGTTGTTATTAAGAACATCAGAGAGAGTCTTCTCTTCTGCATAATATTCCTCTTCCCTGGTAATTCCTGCTGGGAGAATTATTCTTCCATAGCACAGACATGACAGCATTGAGCCCATAAAGTCGGAGCTGAACTGCAGCATATCTTTTAAAAAAAGTCCTATCTCACTTTAAAACCCGGCGTGATAAGGTATTTACCACTGGTTTTGCAAAGCTCTTGCAGTCATTACTTCTCTGCACAGTTAAAAAAAATAATAATTACCTTTCATGTCTGATGTGAAGTTTTCTAACTTCAGTATCCAATCATTTTAGATCAGCATGTGAGGAAAAAAATCTAATGTGAACTACAGGTCCCCTAAGACCAGAGGTAAATGAAATCTTGCCAACTCAGGCATTTATTCCATGTTCATCATCACTGCCTGAGCACATGTGAACTATGCAGGAAACTGGAGCTGTTAGCATTATTTTGACAGACCCAGCTTGTCTCCAAAAGTCTTTGATTTTTCTCTGCCCCATCCCTTTTGCCCCATGGGACCTTCTGGTAAGCTTCCTTCTTTTTTTCTTAAGCAGATTTTTCTCATAAAATGCCCACTTTTCTGACATGTTCTGGTTTGACATCACTTCATAGCATAAACCCATTGCTGTTCATTTGGGTTTCCCTCCTCTTTACTCCTTAAATGTTACTGCTATAAAAGATCAGAAAAATGATGGAGAGGGCTGGTGAGGAGAAGCATGAAAATGCCTTTGAATTGTTGGTCAGGTGTGCTCTGAATTCCCACTCTTTCTTCACAAAAACATTGTATTCTCATTGATGCAGCAAAGGGTCACTGGGTGGTCACATCAGCAGTTTCAGCTGCTGAGAAGAGGCAATGAGCATCCTCAGTCCATATCGAGAGATGAGGGGAGATGAGAATGTGTGACCCTTTTACCAGACTGCTTACACTCTATAGTGATCCCTTGCCTTTTTTGCCTTAGCCAGCTGTGAAGACATGGATTTCCCCAATCAAGTCTTAAAAAAAAAGACACAGAAATATTTTAACTCTACAAGGCCCAAGAATGTGACCACCCATTCACACTAAAGAGGTAAGAAATAGTAAAATACATTCAATTTTAAAACCTCCCCTAGATTGTTAGATTGGCCCAGTGTGGATATGAGTTACTGGTGCCTGAGGAAAACTACATGACACCTCATCTAACAAATTAAATGTTTCCATGCAATTAAAATGAAGCACTCAGCCTTAGTGTAATAAACTTGAGTCTATTAGTATTCCTAGCGCTGTTGCCTTCATTGTGCTTTACAGTGCCATAAATATAGGCTCAGCATGATGGCTCAGCAGGCACTGGGCATAGAGAAAAAATATCTTGTAATATTTGTTATTAAAACATTAAAAAGTCCTTTACTTGAGCACACACATTTTTAAAACCTCCCTGACTAGGAGCCTCTGCTTTTAATCTCTCCATGTGCCCTGTGGCACTACATCACAGCTTCTTGCTGGAGTGAGAGGGAGAGCTGCTGTGAAGTGCTGCGTCCCCTCAGCTGCTCTAGGGCAAGGAAAGCACTTAAAGAAACCCAACACTGGCTTGAGGTCAAGACTGGGTCCAAAGTTGGTAGTCCTTTTCCAGGGACCTAGGTGCTGAGTATGGAAAAGACCATTCAGAGGAGGAAATGCTCAAATCCGAAGATTCTAAGCACCTGAGTACAGTCTAGTACCTCCAGATCAAAAATCTTGTAAATACACGACCCATCTTTCTCAGCATTAGCTGTGAGATTCAGGTTGCAGATTGTGACACTGAAGTTCGGAGATGTCCAGGTCCTTATTATAACTTGAAGGAAACTGACACATCTAGAGAGAAATTATCAGAGTTTGGGTTCAGTTGCCCATGTAAAGGTGTCTGCCACCTGTCAAAGGTGCTGTTTGAGAAGACCTGGGGTATCTGAGACACTGTGCAGTTCTGCCTTACAGAGGTGTGTTCTGTCTGATTGACAGCATCTCTTTAGCATGGGATTGGGTGGTCATGACCAAGCAAGCTCTCCCCAGGCTGATGTGCTCAGACAGAAATGTCTTTTCTGAAGATAGCCAAGTATAAGCAGACAAACCTCATATAAAGGCACTTGAGTGCATTTTGGAGACCTAAAAATTCATAGTATCCCTCTCTGTAGTCTTGTGGTCTGACCGGGAAGCAGTACAGAGAGAGCTGGAGGATTCCTGCTCTGTTAGCTCATGGAATTTGCTTGACTTAAATTGCAAAAATGTGACTCTGCATTAAGAAAGGTAAAGCTAAAAATGTGTCTAGGAACCGAGTGCTGTGTTGAAGGAAAACAAGAGTTGCCTTGAAGGTTGAATAAAAAACAGTCATGTCTCAGGTACTCCAGCAGGAGTTACCCTGAAGAACTTTTTCCTGCAGCCTGGAAGATCTTCCTGTGTGGACCTACAGCCTCTGCAAGTCCCCGTACATGGTTAATATATTTCACACCCCAATTTCCCTCCATTGCAGCCTGGCTGAGCAATGTGTATTTGAATTCATTGGGAGAGCAGGGCTGCAAGGGTTTTAATAAAATCCAAACAGAAACTCTTTATCCACTAATAGTTTCAGCTAAAAATAGGCAACAAATTTCTCTGCTGAGATTTACTCTTTATATACTTGGGCATATGCTTGTGAGTTTGAGCTTTTTTCTCTTTCTTTATCCGCTATGTAGTTACTGATTTCTCTCAGTACTTGTTCTATTAGTTACAGCTACAATTGCCTGAATCACTCTTATTTTTCAGTGACTGCATTTTTTTTTTTGACATTTGTTTTTGCATTTTTATTTTTGCTTCAGAACTCCTTTTCCTCCCTTCATTTTCATCAGTCTGTAAGGGGGTGCCATTCATATGATCATCCTGAATGTCTAAGCTCAGCTGGACTGTTCCTTTACACCTCTGGATCCAGGATATCATATCTCTTCTTACAGTTGTTGAAAAAGCATGAAGCATCTTTCTATATCACCTGAGATGGCCAAAGCAAAAGCAGTGAGAAGTGGATCTCTTTCCTCAGTATTAGAGCCTTTCTAGCACTGTCTCTTTCTCTTTAGAAATAGACACATTGTGGACACTACATTACTTCACAAATTCTGCACTTTCCAGTTTAAAAGCCTGTTAGTGAATTTTCTTAGCATCCTTTACAGCACAAAATTTGGGGATTGATTTGTGCTGTGTCTGTTCGCCGTTTCTGAGAATCCTCTTCTTACCTCTTTATCAATAGCAATCCTGCTTTGCCAGACAGCTTCACAATTCGTTTTTGCTGTTACAGATGGATTTAAAACAAGGAGTTTTATCTCTCAGTTATTTCTGGCTCAGTATCCCTATCACCTCTGCCATCATTCCCCCTCCTACTGAGATTCAACCACCAGAGAATTAAATGTGTTTTGGAAATGTCTTGCTTATGCCATGTAAAGGATGAACTGCCTAGCTTGGGATCTGCCTCTTTAACATCCTCATGCAGACATCTTCAGAGAATCTTGAGCTTATTTCTTCAACAAAATAGTAGAAAGTTTGAAATCCAATGTATGAAGGAATCACCTGTGCGAAAATTTGCAATCAGGGGTGCATGAAGGTTACCTACTGGGAGAGTTTTGAACGCAACAGCACGAAAGTTCTTATTAGCTCCCCATATGTCCTTAAACTTTACAGACCGTCACAACACAGCCATCTGGATCCTGGGCACATGATCTAAAGAACAAAGCACTTACCATTTACAGTACATAAATCTGTGGAGGTTTCAATGTAGGTGATCATAAAAATGTGGAAGCATTAGAGGTCAGAACACTTGTCTGATGGCAATAAAAATAACAACAGTACACAAAGCAAGTCCTTTTCACTCAAATTTCTAATATCCTTCACCATTATAAACGAAGTGATGTTCCTATATAAGACAGTGGGAGAAGATAAACCAGGGCTATCATAAATGCTGGAGGGGAGAAATCTAGTCATATGAAACTGTGGGACCAATAAAAGCACGTGTTATCTAATATGACAGATTCTCACTTATTTTTCTTTTTGGCACTCCAAAGGGCTTTTTTTTGCTGTCTATGGGAAATGCAGGTGCAAGTGCAAGGCCTCTGTCTCCTCTGACCATGGGTACTTTGCTCAGTGTCTCATCAGGGGAATTTGGTATTTATCATTTGAATAAAAGCTCCATCCTGAGAAAGAGTCCTGCTGGAACTCACATGGAAATGCATTTTCACATAGCTTTCTGCATTTTCAAGCAAAAGAAGAAAGAAGCTCATTAAGCCTTACAGTTCCTGTCCTTCCTCCCCCACTATGTGCGCTCACCCTAGCACTGTCCAATTAGTGCTAATTGATGCATTCAGCAGTGGGAGCTGAAGATGTCCAGTTCAGTCTGTGTTTCTGGAGAAGGTCACTCCTGGTCCCAGGCTGAGAGAGAACTGTGGAGGGATGTGCTGCTTGCACAGGCACGGGGGAGTGTGCCGGGGAGAGGAACTGTGAGAACACCAGGTCTTTCAGCAGAGATGCAGCTCCGTCTTTCTCATTAACTGTCGCCAGGCCTTTTAATTACCTTTTCTCTCCCTCTCTGACAATCAGAATTGCAGCTCCTCCAGGACTCGTTTGCTGGAGGTGGGCAATGGCATTATTAAATTCTGCCATGTCCGAAATGTCAGGGACTGGAGCTGTGACGTCTCCAGCATTTGTGTGTCCGGTGTCAAATCCTCACTGCCCACTGCTCCTAGTACAGATCCTCCTGGGGAAAACTTTCTCTCTGGGCCAGTGTAGGACATATATGACTCAGCACTGTCTAGGAGAACATGGGAAAAGAACACAAGAAGTCAAGGACCTCATCAGAAACATGCACATGTAGGAAATTAACCATATGGGCATATCCTTGGGCTGCCCTCTCTTGTCAGCCCTTCCCAAGTTTCCTAGTGTCATGCCCACATTGTGTAGCAGCAAGACCTTGCAGGAACTATAATTCTGCATTCATGTCTGATCACCTCAGCATCCCCTTTTCTCTCCACATCTTTTTACACCTGAATCAATAAGATTGCACTGGTAGAGAGGGGAAAGATATGTAGCTGTGTATCTGAGCCTGTATAACACGAGCACACTTCCCATTTGGTGCAGGATCAGACCTTGAATCCCTCCAGAATTCCTTTCTCCTGATGAACAAAATACAGTCTGCTGTATCTGCTGCTTTTCGTTTTTTTCTTTGCCTCAAGGAAAACTTAAAATATCCAGAAGCTTCTTTGCTCTCTCTACAATAGAGTTTAGGTTTTTTTCAAGAGCTTTATTTTGTCGTTTTCTGAGTAGCCACGATTTTTTGACAAAAGTGTTATGGGGCAAAATGAGATGTGAAATGGGAACATGAGGTGCAATTGAAGGATATAAGAAAGAAAGCACCATTAGGTTGAGAAAAGAAAAAGAAGGGAGAGCAGTGGAAGGAGAGGATGAGAAGAGTAAAGCAGAGATCAAACACAGGATCACATGGCATTTGAGGACCGTAGGGATCATCCTGGAGGGGTAAGGTGGTCAGGTAGGAACCAGTGGATATTCCCTCGAAGGAAATAATGGGGATTTGGGGCTTTTTCTTCATTTTTGAGCCCTGTACAGTGCTCCCAGGCAGCAGCCCCTGTATGCCGCGTTGAGGAGCCATGTCGTGCTGTTGTGCACCATGGCTCACATTGGTCTGAGTGCTCTATGGTTTGGGTGGGCATTTGCTGTGTCATCCCAGTTGCAAAGAACTTTGACTCCATGTCACACCATGCAGCATGATAGAGAGGCCATAAGCGGGTGGAGGACATTCCCCAGTGTCCCTTGAGGAGCTATCATATGGGAGGAGGCTTTGCAAGGAGTTTCTGCATTTGCATGGTCAGAATCAGCACCAGAGTCAGTGGGTACCACTCAATGGCATCTCCACAGAAAGATTGCAGGGACAAGTCCTCCTGGGATGAATCAACAAAGAGAGAGATGGCTGGTGAAGATTAAATCTCTGAATCTGGAATAAAACCTGGTCAGAGAGGCAAGGTGTGAAGTGACCAATCTGAGTAAGAGCTATTCTAAAGTAAAAGCATGCTTTTAACTCTCTAGTATATGTAACTTACTCAAATACTGGTCTGCATAAACCAAAACTGATTCTTTTTCCAGCCCTGAGGCAATACTGACATGTCTGGAGGAAAAGTGTGATGCTGCCTTCTCTGATAATGATATGAGGGAATCTGGGGGAGCTTTTAATAATACTCAGTCATGAGCACAAATTGCACCTTTCATGCTAGTTTTGGAGACAGAATCATTTTCATCTGGGGATAGGTGCTTTTGGGGCCACCTTTATTTAAACAAATCTGTCTGTTTCTCTGAGATGGCAGATTGCAATTTCAGCACAGCATGCTGGTTAGAGCAAGGAGGGCTGGGTGTCCAAATTTCCATCCTCCAGCCCAGCCAGGAAGGAGTTGTCTCCCCCGACAGAAGCAGCTGTTGGAAAGTGCAAAGCCATGGCAGGAATAAGAGGCAACACACAGCAGTGAGACTAATGAGTCCGCTGCTTGATTATTGGCTTATTTAAAGTCATTTTGGACTTGGGGAACTTTTCCTGCATTTTTTCTAATGTTCCTGTGTGGTTGAAGGACATTTGTACTGAAGGTAATTGGGTGGATTTAAAGCCCAATGCTCGCCTGTTTGAGATGCTCGGCAAGGAATTTTTCCCTAAACAAAGCAAATTGTCTCTGGGTCAGATCCTCAGCTGTTACAAAGTGACAGACATCCTATGACCTCTGCTAAGGATTGGACATAGTGTGCTATGTTTGTCTCCCTGTTGTTATTAATTTGTTAAAGGATGATATCTTCAAAGGGAGCCAAAGGATCTTATTGAAATGCGGCCAGTCTTATATGAATTTCTCCAGGGTACTTAATTCCCGTAGTGCTCTTGGAACAATTCTGGCCTTCAGGTTGGTGATGTGATCAGCACTGTAACACACACAAAGAAACAAGACTATTTGATCTGTGCCTTCTGGACCATGCTCCTTACAGAGATGGTGGCTGAGCCCAGGAAGGTCGACAGATTAAAACAAAGGGATCCAAACAGGTCCTTTTCAGAGGTTTAAAAATGCCTTATCTTCATCCAACCCGGTGGGACTCCTGTCTAGGAAAAGGCTTCATAGGATCCATCATGGCCTGGCAAAGGTTTCATTATTGCCTCAGTGCAGGATTATTGCAGCCTTCTTCTCCAAGACAAAAGACAGGGTCAATCAGCCTGGACAGATTGCTTGTGAGTTACTTCAACCAAGAGGTTCACACTTTAAAGAGGCTGCCCATGTAGAAGTCACCAATGATCTTCCAGCTTGGGTTGTCTAGGAGACCAGTTTGGCCACCCATGCAAGATCCCTCCTGGCTTACAGGTCTGTGAGCCTATCTTGGATGTCTAGAGGCTTCCAAATGATTGGAGCAAGGATTCCTACTAGCAGTTTGTTTAAGAGATGTATTTGCAGGCAGGAGGGAGGCCCAGAGGATTCTCACCCCAAGTAGAAATGTGATTTTAGGTTTGGTGAGTGAGGCACGTTGTGCAATTCTAATGGATATGCCCATGCCTTAGCACAGAAGGTGAACGATCATTCTGATTGTTAGGTAAACCCCTCTCCCAGTTAAATCATTCGTACTAAGAAAATGGTAGAACCATCTTTAAGCCCTGTTGGACTCAGACCATCTAATAAGGGCTCTTTAAAAATATGGAGACATCCACTTCCTCAGAGGAAGGCATTTCTGAAGAGAAGGACCAACAGCCTTGTTGCATGGTGCATCCCATTCTTGTCCCACAGACCTGCCCAAGGATCCCCATTAGCAGGTATACCAGCCTCCCACTTGTGACACAGTTCAGAACCTCATGCAGACCAGAGACGGTTTCCACCAGGCAGTGGAGACAGGGCTGGCCTGGCCTGAGGGAATGGCAATCTTATCCATGTGGGTGGAAGCTGATCTGAGGGAGATATGGCCTGAAGTGACACCTGAGGTTTGTTGTATGTCTTCAAGCTGATTCCTCTCCACTTTTCAAATGGGAAGCATGAAGTGAAGTCCTTGCTCACCCAATTCTGACTGCCATGCTTCAGGATCCCTCTATTTAGGAATAAAATTGTAAAGAGCATCTGCTAGCAGATTTGGTTTTATTTGCTTGAGGTATGACCAAGGTCAGCAGCTTGGGACTCAAGCAGGGTTCCTTGAGAGCATGATGGAATCCTTGTGATGAAGGATGGTCAGATGGAGACCATTCCAGTAGCAAACAAGGAGCTGGAGATGAGGTCTAAAGTGACATACACAAGGTTACACATAGTTGGAGCAGCAGAGGCCAACCCTGAACCCTGCTGCCTTCCAAACAGGCTGGCATTCAGTGTGCATCCTGCTGTCTTTCTTTTTAAGTGATTACCCTGTTTTTAAAACCAAAGAGGATTGATTTGCTGAAGTGTCCCTTTGCATGTGCAGCTTTCAGCTTGCAGCTGCTGCGCTAACTGTGATACAGAAATTTCTCCTGAGACAGGAAAGAATGTCAGCTTAGGTTAAAAAAAAAAAATTAAAAAAGAAAACCATCCTGCAAACTTAAGCAAAGAAATTAGCATGATTCTGGAGCTTAGCAACAAGAATCACTCCCAAAACATTTCAGTAATAATTGTTTTAGTCTAGTTTCAAGGAACAAGCTCTATCCTGGTGTTGGCTTCATGCTACCCTGGGATTAAAGAACCAAACTGGATTTGCAATAAGTCATTTCCATCATATACACGAAGTGTGAGGTGGGAATTTATGTTCAGGTTGAGTTGTGACCTCATCGGCTCTTCCCAGCAAAGCAAGGGGGTGACTAGATCAGCTTTAGAGAGGGTGCCAGAAGGGAAATTTAATTAATAAGCTTTATAAAATGGGAAGTTTCACCTTCAGAAAAAATCCCCTGGTTTTTACATTTTTTGTTCTCTTGAACGAAGCCAAGAAAAGCAATACATTGAAAAATATTTGGATCAAACCAGAGAAAAAAGTTGTCTTCAAGGTGGTAAGATTTAGCTCAGGTGATGATCAGGAATGCCAGATAACCTTTGAACCACTGTCCAGACAAAAAGAGAAGCACATAAAGCAGACCTGAGGCTAACAGCACTGAGAACTAATGCTTCCGTGAGGAACTGGCAGATGCAGGGATGAGTGCCAGTGCAAAATGAGAAGGCTTGTTTTGATTATTCTCCATTGAAATTCTGTTAAAATCAATTTTCTTGTCAATTTTTTCTTACTTCTGAATCATTGTGATTCTCAATGAGATGTAAAAGCTGCCTTTGGCCATTTGGGGTCACCGAACATATAAGATCTGTGCAGTTTTAAAGCATTACAATTTGAAAATGCACACAGTCATTTTTTTTTATTATTTTTTTATTGTAATTTCACTAAAGTGGTCCAATATCACAAACAACCCACACAGAATAAATATCAAAATGTTTCAATACCACACAAGAAACATGGAGAAACTGACCAAGTTTGTAATGTTCCAAGCCCATTTCCTCTTGGATTAATCAGAAGAAAGAAGCCTTTGCTCCTTTGACTTTGCACTTGTTTTTGTTGGTTTTTTTTTTTTTGTGAAAAACTCCCTCATAAGGGAGTAAAATTCTCTTTCCAAAAATATCTGCAATTATATTCAACCACAAAGTAAATCTACAGTTTTGGGGTCCTAATTGCTCCTTCAACCCAGAAGACAATATACCTCCAAATACTTCAGATTTTGGCTCAACGTATCTCTAACAGAACAAGTAAAGTTCCAGCTCCTTGTTATAGTTGTGACTTGGGTCAGAGAAGAAAAAGTAGATACATGGGAAAGCACTAAGCCCCTGCAGAATGGTTGGACTTCCCTTCAGTCCTGGTACCACTGCTGCAGATGACACAGTCACAATCTTTCAGAGATCCACACCACTGAGAAGGTGTGGGAAAGATTCAGCAGAGATATTTTTGTTCACAACTTATTTTTGTATTCATATCCCAAAAGGTCACAGGTTTGGCTGGAAGGGACCTCAGGACTTCTCCAGTCCAAACTCCTGCTCAAACCAGGATCAGACCAGATTAGTCAGGGCTTTATCCAGTTTGGTCTTGAAAACCTCCAATGATGGAGACTGTTTTGTGGTCTCAGCCTTTCAAGTCCTGGAAGATTATTTCCTTGCTCCAGCTTCACAGGTATATTGGGTGTGAAGGTGTGATTTTAAGGAATCTGTCCTAGGGAATGGCTAGTTATGTGCCACTTGTGAAAAAAATGCAGAAATCCTGAAATGACCAGTCTCGGACTATGATTACGGGTCCATAAAATAAAATGATGATGCATTTTTGCCCTCATGGGTGTGACTGTGAAAGTCTCAGCTGTTACCAAAAAAAATGTTGGCTTTACCTAAGTCCACTAGGAAGAAAACCAAACCCAAAACCTTGGATCATGGATGAACTGTCTTACAACTTAACTACCCTACTTCTAAGAGCAGCCACAGCAGAAGCTGTGAGAATATGAACAGGAACCATGAGACCACCACGTAATACTCCCCCAACCCACAGTAATTCTTGACTCTGTAATTAATAAACCTCATTGGATTTCCCACCGCGAATTCACCCAATTGATCTTTCAGCCGCTGTAAGTTTTCAGTGCACACCACATACTGCAGCAAGGACCACCACTGCTAACGATGCATGTGAAGAAACACCTCCTTTTGTTCCTTTTGATCCTGCCTCCTGCTGCTTCTGTTTGATGTCCTGGCACCCCTGAGTGGGGAGAAGCAGTGCTCTGATGGCTGGATACTCAAGGTTGGATTCTGGCTCACGCTGTGAATAGTGCCTGGAGGCAGAGAGGTGCTGCTATTTCCCTCTCCAAAGCAAGTGTGGACAGTGGAAGGTGTTTTGCTAATGACCTGTGGTTTTGGTCAATTGCCAAGTGTGTTTGCACTCCAGAACCAGTATAATTGGGTGGTAGTGAGTCCCTCCAAGGCTGCCATATTTATAATCTAAGGGATGAGAAACCCCAGGGATGAGAGTAAGGGTTTAGCCATTTACTCATCTGTGTCTCAGCTGCCTTGTTTATAAACTGGGACTAGCCTTGCTCCAAAGAAGCCAGGGGACACAATTCGGCTTCTATAACACCTTTATCCTCAGGTGTATAACCCATGTTTTATAGAAATTATGTAACTGGGTGAAACTCCCCACCAGGAAAAAACATTTCTGCTAGCAAATGAAACACTTCTCCAAGCCCTCTCCAAGGGACATCTGAGCTGTGGTTTAAAGCTCATAGAGTAAGAAGCTCCTTCTGCCATCTGATGGTGAAGGGAGGGAAGGAGTCACAGCACTATGTTGTCTCAGTGTTTAGCTGGAATTACTTAGGACCAGACCTAACAGATGGGGGATTGCTTTTTACCCTTCAACTGTTGGCAAGGACTGAGAAACATGGCCACAGTGAAAGCTTCAGTTTCTGATGTCCATCCTGAACCTTCTCCAGTGACACTTGCAGTACTTACCAGAATAGAAGCTAAACTGAGAGTACTTCATGAGGTGCAAGATGAAACACTTGGAAAAAGGAAAAGATGTGAGACTATCTTTGGACACGTGAGGGAGGTGTGGGAGTGACCCTTTGAAGGTCTTCTGCATGCTTAGAAGTTTCTCAGGGATATTCTTCTCTCACTGAGAGGACTATGAGTAGCTACTTGTACTGTAGGGATGTTCCCAACTAGTCACCACACAAACTAAAGTGACCCATAGCAGCAGGAGACACTGGCATTTCAGGAAAAGAGTGGTTTTGGAATTGACTCAGGAACAGCATTACTGGTGCAACCTTCTTTCTGGTCCTTGGAGACTCTATTCCTTCCCACACCAATTGCCCCACAACCTGACCAAACTCATCATCAGTTCAAGAAGGACAGGGAACTGCTTGAGAGAGTCAGGGCAGGGCTACCAAGATGATTAAGGGAGTGGAGCATCTCCCATACGAGGAAAGGCTGAGGGAGTTGGGTCTCTTTAGCTTGGAAGAGACTGAGGGGCGACTTTATTAACATTTATAAATATGTAAAGAGTGAGTGTCAGGAGGATGGAGCCAGGCTCTTCTCAGTAACATCCAATGATAGGACAAGGGGTAATGGATGCGAGCTGGAACATAGGAGATTCACAGTGAGAGTGACTGAACACTGGAAGGGGCTGCCCAGGGAGGTTGTGGAGTCTTCTTCTCTGGAGACATTCAAAACTCGCCTGGATGCGTTCCTGAGTGATCTGATCTAGGTGTTCCTGCTCTGGCAGGGGGATTGGACTAGATGATCTTTCAAGGCCCCTTCCAATCCCTATGATTCTGTGATTCTGTGATCATTGATGTGCCAGCCCTGCTCTTCCACCTGTCCCAAACATGGATCTAATGATCTCTCTCCTCTGTCCTTTAGACTCCCTACCTGCTCCCAGTCTCTTTACTCCCTACAAAAACCAGTCCTCCCAAACATGGTGATGCATTCTTGTGCTGGCATGCTGTGACCCTGTATTTAGAGAGTCCAAATTCCTGCAGTCTTGCAAGGTCCCAGGGGGCTTGACAAGGCAGTGAAGTTTCTCTCACTGTAGTTAGAGAGTGACTAGTGATCGTGTAAGTCCCAAGTTTGCAGAGGGAAAGGTAAATCATGCTTCATGTCAGTGGTGTTGACTTGGTGGAGGTCTGGGAGGGAAACAAATCCCAGCCTGAGCCAGAATGGTAGTCTTTCAAACTGATAACAAGGGCTTGATTTTACAGAGGGTGACATTCCTCACATTTTTCCTTGTGATTAATGCTTTCCTTGTATGTCCTTGTCACACCACAAACTCCTTGGTTGCATAGTAACCCTTTGTGTGCTGTAGGACACATCCAGCAAACAGCAACAAGGTCTCAAAGCTAGACCCATCACAGTAAAGATCTGGGGCACAGTCTGTGCTCCCATGACCAACAATGTGGCCTGTATTGAGTACAGTAAGGGTCCTTAAATTGTAGCAAACAAAGTGCTGGTGGGATCTGATAAAATTACTGTGATTTTTGAAAGACACCTCAGCTACAGCACTGCTCATGTTGAGGCTCTTTCCATAAGCATTGCGGTGTAAGTCACATCTTTGAGATGGCTCAGCTGGCAACAATGGTGGATCAGAGCTTTGGACCTTCTCAGGGCAGTGGACATGTCTTTTGCAGGGCTGTGTTTGGGAGACAGACCTTGCAGAAGGCAATGTTTTCCAGCAAAAGCCACTGTTGTTTCAGTTGTGGGACTGTGTTTGGGCTAGGTCTAGAGGAAGCCCAAGGCAATGGCAGAGAAGATCTGGACAGAAGCCAGAAAGCCTGCGAAGGCATTCAACATGGAAGCAGAGAACATAGCTTGGGAACATCCTCTTTTGCAGGCTGCTATGGTTTGGAGTTATTCTGCAGAGTCCACACCTCCATGGAGGCCTTGGCAAGAGAACACAACTGCATTATCACTGCTTGACTTCCCAGTGCAAACTCAGTTTGATTTCCAAAGCTGAGTCATGACATAGGAAGATATGAAAAGGGCAGCAGCCCTTACTCACACATGAGATATAAAAGTGCATGGGAGGAACAAAGGAGATTTTGGATTCCCAAGGTATTTAGTATGTCTGAAACAAAAGCAGTAACTTCAAATCAAGATTGTGATGGAGAGGACTACTCCATATTTCACTTGTGATCAGTGAAACAACTGGAGCTGTTATCAGTGGAGCAGAGATGTGATTAGCAGAGGGAAAGTTGGTATGTTAGCTCTCCTTATGGGTCTTCTTTATGTTCACAGAGTGTGGTGGCAGCCGCAGCATTACTCACGTGAAACCTGAGTCCATCATGGGTGTTAGACCTTCCCAAGTAATGAGGTATAAGCTGCTCATTCCACAGATGGGAAGAAATCCTGAGAGTGTATCATCACAGAATTGAAGAGATGCGAAATCAATGGACAGTGTTTTCCACGGTGGGTCTGGTGCGTTTTTATTCAGGTCCCTGTGTCCAGATGCAGTGAGAGCTGTTGCATTCAGAAAACTGCACATCTCTTTGAAATCACTTTTGGTCCCCCTGTCTGGGTGCTGAACAGGACCCTCAGCATTTCTAACAGGTTCACATTCATTGGTTCTCAGCTCAGCTCATTTTTTCCCCTTGCCTGTCCATAATGGTCTTGGTTTTTAAGGGCACAGTCCTTCCTCCACAGTGAGCTTACAGCAGTGGCTTCAGTGCTGTTGTTCCCTGCAAATCTACATGAAAAGGAAGCCAATAAGCCAATGCTAATTGTAACTGTAATTAAAAGCCAAGTGTGAATGTTCAGCCAAAGGTCAGCTTGGGTGAAGTCCCAGGCACAGTAGCAGAGTGGCTATTTCAGGAGTGGGAATGTGCCTTGTGCCTGAGCTCTCAGCACTGCAGAGCTAATTGCCTCTATAGCAGAGCTGAGCTGGGAGGTCTGCCCAGCTTTCAAGACCTGAGCAAGGCTCTTCACCTGGAGCCATGTAGTAGCAACAGCTTGTCCACACCTTGAACCCAGAGGCTGCATGGCACCATGGCAGGAGTTCAAGGACAAAGAGGCAGCCAAAACTTCCTTCCTGAGATGTTTCTGACCTTGGGAAGCTGTGTTGGGAACTGTGACAAGATGGGTGGATGATCCAGGATGAGGTGACTCCGGAGAAGATGTACCTTAGTTCTGTTGCGACATATGTGATGGCCACAGCTACATAGCACAGCTTTGTGTAGTCTGGGCCTGATCCTTCTGTTCAAGGGTGCAAACCAGGAGTAGCTTCACACTTCATGGAGGTGTAATATAGGGTTTTTGGAAGACCCAAGGGCTGACGGTTCCTTGATTATTTATGCTTATTAGTCTGATTAGTATGTATTTTATCAGCACAGTCACTTGGAGGTATTTTCCAGGATTCCAACTGTTCTGGAGTTTGGTGCTTGAATACCGGTCTGAGCTTCTCCTTTCTTTCCTTCACCCCCCTTCACTTTACTACCAGACCTTTTAAAAATGACTGAATCCACCCTTGTGAATCCACCCTTCTCACACCCTCTGGTGTGAGATCAGAACGTGGTGCAGTGGCATTAACTGCCTTTTCAGCTATCCTCCCTCCTGATGTTATATACCAGATGCATCTGCTCTTTGAACCCTCCCAGAAATGCTTTCCCTCTGACTGCCTCTGGAGCAGCATTTACTCCACGCTCCCTAAATAGCAGATGCAAGCTGTCTAGCCACCAGTTACGCAAATGCCCTTCTGAGTAGCTTGACTATTTGGCAACAATCCATTTTAATAGATGGCTTGAAAAACGCTCCTGCAGGAAACCTTCTTCTCTTCCATCCCACTGTGGTGGCATTGTCCATGTACAATGTAGTCCATTGTATGGCAACAAAAATGTCTCTCTTCTCTTATTTAGACAATCAAAGATTCACCAAAAACGCTCATTTTCTAAGAGGCCACAGGAAAAGTGTTCCAATAATGTGGAATTACAATAACTTGCTAAGAAAGCTTTACATTGCTTGGGGCCACTGATGAGATCTGTCTCACCTGAAGCAGAAGTTCAGAGAAATATTTTCTTCAATTGCTCCTACTGGGTCATGGGGAAAGGCTGTGGTCCTAATTTCCTGAGGTAATTACAGCTCTTGGGGCTCCCTTGGAAGAGGCAGAGGATTTGTTTGCATTTCTCAGCCAGTTTTGAATGAGGCAATCACATTTTTCCATGCAGGAAAGACAGCCTTTCCAATAACTTCAGAGCACATGTCCCCGAGTCAACATCTGTGCAGATATGATATGATATGATATGATATGATATGATATGATATGATATGATATGATATGATATGATATGATATGATATGATATGATATGATATGAAATGAAAAATGCACACTGCCAAGTTTTCATATGACTTCTACACAAGAGAGCAAGCTGTAGTTTCTATTAAAGAAAGTGCAAGAGTATGGGGTTTAGTAATAAAATCTCTGGGTCCAGCTGTAGGGGATAACTACACACAAACCAGTTGGGAAACAGCCTGCTCAGAAATGCACTCAAAGTGTGTCAAAGACTTCAGTATCCTGAAGGGAAACAAGGTGATTTTATGAACCAAGATGAGTTGGATCCAACTAGCAAAGTCAAAGTAGCCACCACTAAGAAAGTCAGATTTTCCCTGCATTTATCCAAGTTACTTCCTCTTAGTCAAGCAAGAAAGAGTAATATCTCAGATACCACCTTGATGGTTAATACAGTGTTATCCAAGTCATTTTGGGATATAAAATGCTGGATATAGACAATGCCATAGGCTATTGTAAATCTGCATAATTGGTACTTAACCAGTAATAGTGGAATCAGTTACAGCCATAATTAAGAGTGTGAAATTTCAGTGTTTATTACATTGGTATAATGAGGACTGATCCTCTCTCAGTTTCAATTGGAGTAACTCCGCTACCAGCCACCACCAATCTGCACAAAGCAGTTTAGCTTCTTGGATGGTGACAGAAACTCTGAGGTAGTGAGACACTGACTTGCCACCAGGTGAGGATCAGGCCTTCCTCTGTGTGCTTCTAGTCAGGCACAGCAGAGCTCAGAAAAGCCATATAGGAGCAATACTCATACTCTTGAGCCTCTTCCAGGAAAAGACCAAGCAGTAGACGATAACAGATCTTTGGGCTGACCTGGGGAGGGCAGGCCTCTGATTGAGATATAGGTCTCTGGGGACGGCAACAGTTGAAGTCTTTCCAATTAGCACTTTGGATTGGAGTCAAGAGCTGTCAGGGCTTTAATTTACTAACCTGTGTCCCTCTCCCTATATATCCATGTGACAGCTCATTCGTTTAGGGTTGATAGAGTGCGTGGCTGGCCTCTAACTGTTCTCCCATCCGTCTCTTGCCCCAATTTTCTTCCTCAAGAATATTTTCAAAAGGAGAATTTCCATGGCTTGTGGATGCCCAGGTCAATTTATGCCAAATAGTCATTCCTGCTGAAAAACAAAAGCTCAGGTCTCTCTGAGACCTTTTTATTCCCTGAGGTGGGGATGTCAGTTGATGTCCATCACCATAGAGAGGAGACAATGTTTTCCTGAACTGTATGTTGAGGAAGCTGGTTGGACACCAACAAAATATGAGATGTGTCTTGATCTTGTTTGTACAAGGTCAAAAAAAGTGTTAAAAAATTTATATATCTTGGTTATAGCATTCTCTGAGAGGGCCTGACACTTTGGCCCAGAGGACAGACTTCCTTGGAAGACAGGTGTATTGCACATTCACCATCCATGCACTTTGTGTAGGGTAGGTTCTCACCTGTGTCTCGTCAGCCAGCATCTCCCCCCAGCATCAACACTGCATCACTGTTGGGATGAACATGGACACCCTTCCTTACTTTTGTTTTGAGCATCTATTAAACGTCACTAACTACTGAGTCTGGCACATGCAGTAAATATTATCCAAGGTTTAATACACCTAAGTACAAGTGCCCCCAGTAATTTCCTGAGATCCTTTAGTAACTGCAGGTGAACAGCCAAAACCGGGAAACCATTAGCGGATACATGATAGAAATCCTTTTCTTCACTCTGACATTTCCTTCCACATACAATGCGCACTACATCCCCATGAAACCTCATGGATTCCTACCCAGAGCTGTTTCTGCGCCTTTATCTTTAAAGTGCAGTATATTTCTCAAAGACATTAGGCAAGAATATAGATGAAAGGGTCTTATATCTAGAAAGGTCCATTACCATTCTTCTTAAAGCACCCATAATCCAGATGACCAGGCCTGATTTGACCTAGTGTTCATCCCAGAAACTCTGGTTCTGCTTGAGTCTTCCCTAGTATTAAACACCCTTAATCTACATGCCCACTCTTGAGTCAGTCTTCTACAGTGGGCTTCCTCTGACCAAGTAGACAGGTCTGTAATGTAGAAGTCTTCACTGGAGCTAGTGTCCTGGGCTCCCTTTGTAGCCAATGGGGCAAACAGGATACCAACTATCTGGTCTCTTTTAGAAATTTACTTAGGAGGTGATGAGTAATTCCTAGAAATACCCATTTTGCTCCCTTGAATCAAAATGGAAGGTGGGCAGCTAATTCAGATGGAGATGTGTACACTGGTTTAAAGTCTCAGAGATTTAAAGTCTAAAGACTTCAAATGTTGTAAATCCATATGACCATAATTACAGCATAAATAGGAAGGAAAGACACTCCAGCATCATTATGCTGCCTGTGAAATAAAGAACAAGAATAAAAATACAGAGCCAAGGCCACATGTTCTGCTATTCAAAGGCATCGTAGGTCAGCTTCCCAGCTGATGGGAACCTGCTACACACCTCTTTTTACTTCCACACTCCTTGGCCGATGAACCTGAGTACCAAAAGTAAGCTGGGAGAACGTAGAACAAGAGCAGTGTGAGGATTAGTTTGAAGATGAGTGTAAGATTCTCCAGTTTCTTGGTGGTGAGCTTTCAAGGACACAAAGACACCTGTGCTTCAACGGAGACTGACGGAAAGCAAATCTCTCACGGTCCTTTGAATCTTTCCTATTCAGCTGTATTACAATAAAAACTACTGTAAACTGAGAGCTGGGAGGGGGAGCAGAGATCAGAAAGCAGTGAGCAAGATCGGTCTTGTTAGTTGTTAGACTGACAATAATAATGGAAAGGAGGAGGAGAGGGCACAAGAGAATGCCAAAGCATTAGGCAGAAATTCTGTGAAGCTTATGCAACCTAAAATAAAATGTGACTTGCACGCAGTGCCGTTTAACCTCACGCCCCTGTGACTAATGAATTTTCAATGCTGGGGGACAGAGAAAAAACAAAACACAACAACAACGACAAAAAGCCGTAGTAACACACAATTAGCTGACAAGCAGCAAAAGGATGGTGTTTTCCCCAGTCTACTTTGCAAAGCTTTTTCAGCAGTGTATCTTAGGGGGCATCAGTGGGAGACGGACAGGCTCAATGAAAGACTTTAATTCTCAGGCATTGTCTGACTGATAAAGATTTTAATTGGAGTGTTTATGTTGCCAGTCCTCCAGCAACACAGATCTGCTCTGATAATGTGTTTTAACAGGCGAGAGGTAACATTTGGAAGATAAATGTGGTGTCAGCTGCCCACTGAGTTACACAAACATTATGGCCCGCTGAGGATTCATTGTCCATTGCATTTTGAGGGCTTTTAATGAATTTTCTAGGCATCCAGCTCTGGGTTTATGGAACCTTGCCTCTTCCCCCCTGGTTTTTGACACCAGATAAGATTATCATTTTATGTAAACCAAGCCACTTTCCTTGACTGGCTTAGGTGGGTTATCAAGTGGGATCCTGAACAGCAGAGTTATACTGAAGCCTCGACACTAGAGCTGCTGTTCTTATTACAGCCTGAGTCCAGCAGATAGGGGCACCAACAAGGTAAGGGTCTAGGAAGGGAAGCAGCCTTTTGTTCTCAGCTGCAGGAGACAGACCATATTTATAAAGGGAAAGGATTCATCCTCTGCCTGATCTAATAGCCATCAGTATCTCCGAAGCAATGGAGGGCAGGTGGAAGAAATTAGTGGTTGCACTTCCAAAGCCCAGTGGTGAAATCAAGTTTCGGTCCCCAGCCAGCATTGGCTCTTGTTTGAGGATAAGATTGTCTGGGCAGTGACCTGTGGTTGTGCTAAACACAGTCCTGGAGCACCCAGTAGGGCTAATTCAGGGAAATCCGCAGGGACTATGCCTTAACAAGGGGCAGGAGTGTCATTCCTTCCCTGGTAAGCACAGGCAGTGTCCCACACCATTTGTCTTCACTGCCTCCAGTGACTTGATTAGCATGTGAAAGTTGTTCTGACATGGAGTTATTTATTTTAAGTGAATGTGTGGCATGTTCCAAAGAGCCACATTGACAGCCTGGGAAAGCATGGTCCTGTATTTACCCTCAAAAGAGGGACCGGAGAGGAAACAGGCATACAGGCTCAATGTTCTCTGCCCACTGTCTTTAATGAAGAGCTACAAGTTCGGAAGATGCACCTCAAGGTAGAAGATTATTAAACCCCACCTCTTAAAGTCAATTTGCAGCTGCTTCATAGCAGCTTGATGGGATATCTGCTCTCCAGACTGAAATAATTTCAGATGGGTGAGAAACTTCTTTGGGCCTTTACAGCTAGATTTCAGCAGCAACCTCACAACAAACAGTGCTAGAGCTCTCCAGTTTGTCCTCCTGCAAGTCCACATTCATCTAAAAAAGCAAGAACACCAAAAGGAATATTTTCCCTTCAGATGTGATAGGAAGTGATTTTTTTTTCCCCAAGAATTCTGGTCTGTTCGGTTGTTTCCTTACAGCTTACCAGAGCTGTCAGGCTCATTTGAGCTTCGGAACATGGAGACATGAAATATTTAGAATTGGCACTGGCTTTATTTTCAGACTTCCAAAGGCAGTCCAAAAGGGAAAAAAAAAAAAAAAAGAGACTCTGAAGATTTATATGTTCTTTGAATAAGCAGTGAGCAGAGCTTTTAATTGATCACAGATCATCTAAAGTGAGAGCTGAGCAAAGCTAGTGCTGCTGCAAACTCAGGAATAACAAAGACATTTCCACACGCCCTTGGAAATATCAGCGTTACTGGCAAGATCCTCTTCCTCCTAGCAGTAAACTTTAACCTAAAATCCCTTAAAAAGGACTGTGCTGAGGTATGGCACACATTTGCATGCTCATGGGGTAGATGCCATGATGTACCAGAAAACAATGTCATCTTGGTCTCTTTGGCTGTACCTAATGAATGTGCTGCCCTCTCTCTTTGATGCAATTATAAAGACATGTGTGTAAGGAGCAGAAAAAACAGCAGAATAACGTCCAGCTTGCAACAAGGGGAAGATTTACTTTAACCCAGATGATTATCTAACTTAAACTGCAGTCTTTGAAAGTGCTGGCTGAAAAGAGATGCTAAAAAGAGGATTTTCACAAAGAAACAAGGAGACTCTCCTTAACAAACTACCCTTGTGGCAGCCCTTGAGAGAATTCACTGTCCTCTTCTTCCTCACTGTTAGTCTAAGTGCAGGGGTGACAAGCGATGTCTCTCCACTTGCATCTGGCTGCTGGTCTGCTCCCACACCTGTGCATTGCAGTGTGCCTGGTTCTGATGTGTTAAACGTACCTCTGGTGATGTGTTGAGCTATGAGTCCTCCTGGGTCACTGCCTCAAGGTTTTGTTCAGGAAAGGTTTTTATGTCATTTCTCCCCTTTTTCGCTCCCTTCCCCAGGTAGAAAGGGAGTGATCTCCCTCTCATTTGGGCTGTAATCAAGAAATCATCAGTGTCCTCACCAGTGCTGGATGACCAGCAAATTCCAAAGGAAGAAAGCAGAAATTAAGTTTTTGTCTGGCTTGGACCAAATATTGCGTAAAGTCCAGTGAGTCATTTTTCACAAAGAATTAAATCAATTAAAAATGGAGGGTTGGGAGCAGTGTATTATTTGTGAATATGGTTTGAGTGCAGCTGGTGGCTTCCACTGAAAATGAAAGTATGGGAATGATGGAAGGGAAATGTCAAAATGTTTCTTTTCAACCTGTCTTATGTTTCACATCAGAAACACCAGAGCAATTTCAAAGCAAAACCTTTCAGCTTCCATTTGTCATTTCAAAGTGCAGTTTCTATCAGAGTGGACCTGTTTATATTTAATAACTTTGAAATGTAGCAAAAAATTTAATTAGATGGTCAAGGGAAATATTTTGGGTTGACCTAAATTATTGTTTTCTCAGGTTTGTTTTTTTTTTTCATTTCTCTGAAAAGAAGGAGGGTAACAGTTGGGCTTGACTTACATCAGTTGTTTTTTATTGATTTTCCAGTAAAACCAGGGACCTGAAAAAAAATGATTCCCAAGCTCTGAACCTTGCTCTGAACCATGCTGTATCTCTTGGTAGCGTGGGTGGAGTACCTTCTCCTGATTATAAATAGTCTGTGCTTATAGACAGTAATTGAAAATAGAGATTTGAGAGAAAAGCAAAGACGAAAATCTTTCTGAACTTCTTGGCAGCTTCCTGCATGTTGGCAGTCCTTGACTCTGCTAGGGTTTTGGCTGGAAGCGGATAAGTTCTTAGAAGATGGGCAGGGCTGGAGACAGCACTAGGGCAAGGTGCTGGACGTGGAAAGGGTATGGCAATGAGCAGGGACCCTTGAGGTCACTTTAATGATTGTGACATGATACCACTGCCAGCTTGTTCTCTTCCTGCAGCAGAAGAAGCATCAGGGGAGGAAAGAGCTCAGCTCACATTAGCTCCCTGAGGAGAACATCTCTGCCCATAGTACTTCATCTGATCCCATTCTCCTTTTTTTTCTCTCCTAGGAATGGGTCAGTGAGCACAGAAAAGGAACAGAATTTGCTCCCTTGGGGTGTCTTTGTGCTAACACAGTGCTCAGTGCCTCACAGAACTTACAGTCTCTATTTAAATATGCTCACGAGAGCATTCTTTCTTGTCTATGCTTCCTATTGAGACCAGCAGTATGACCTGCAGGGTCTGGCCCGGAATCTGGTAGACAAACATGATCCAAAAATTGCTAGCAAAAGGCAGCCCAAATGTCTGAATTCTGGTCTCACATCAGTTGTGAATGTGAGTCACCTTTCTTACAGATTTCCTGTGACTTGCAGTGCCTCCGTGTTGTCCACTCCAGACCACAGCAGACAGATATACCCACAGCCTTTTCTTAAAGAACTGTGGTGATTTCTGACTGTTTCTAGGTCTTTCCTTTACTCTTCCTCCTTATCCTCCTCCCAACATCTCCTGAATCCATTTATCAGTTTCAACTAGTTTAAAAGCAGAGGAGAAGTTCTCAGAGCTAATACAGTTTGGGAAGAGAGTGTCATAAGCTCGGAAGGGATGGTCAAAACACAGGCTCCTGTATTAGACACCAGAGAATCCACAACAGACAAGCAACCTTAAGTATATTCCAAAGGTAGAAAAAAAATGAGTCAGCCATGAGAAAGAGATTGGGCAATGCCTATGGACAAAGGTCTTGATCTTCACTGTTGTAAACAAAGAGAGAAAGTGTGTTTTGTTCTCAAACACAAGCATTTATTTGTGGAGGGATATGGTTGACTAAACAAAAGTGTTCACATCTCATGACCTTGAACCTCTGTACTTTCCTGCTCATACAGTTAACACAACTCAGCCTAGTTTTCAGGTACTAAGGACACGTTTTAGGATCCTCCCCAAAGTGCAAGACTATATTGGCTTTTCTGGTCCTGGACTTTGCTTCATCCTTGTTCATAGGACAGGCTCCAGTGCTGAGCTCCGCAGGACCTCACTTAGTCTACTGTCAAGTCAAGGAGCTTGAGGATGTCGGAGATGTCCTTCTGACACCAGACATGATTTTTTGTGATAGCTTTCTAGAGGTGGACCAGGTCCAAATTGGGATCTGGCATGCTGCCATTGAGAGACAATGGTGTAAATGCTTCCCTAAACACATGAATGGGGAGCTGGTGGCTCTTAGCCATGGCAGTGGGAAGATGGAAAGAGAAAATGTCCAACCACCTCAATGAAAATCTCCTCTGTAAAACTCCCTTCAAGACTCATATATATGTTGGGGTTGTTAACACTGAAATTCAAACAATCTGGGATTTCCTATCCCGACACATTTGTATTCTCCTGAGAGAGGACTCCGTTCTGTGTTCTGTCAACTCAGCATTGAATCTATGCTCAACACCTCTTCCTCTCTACATACACCATATTTGTATATATAAAAAGAAAGACAGAAAAGTGAAAAAAAATCACCACCAAAAAACTGAAAAAAAAAACCACCCCAGCAAGCCACGAAATACCATTAAGCAAACAGTTGCTTCTGTGGCCCTAGAAGGAAAGCACAGCAAAAGAGCATCTTTGGAGGCAAAAGACCAGCTAAACAGGCAGAAATTCTTTGCACTGGGGCTGTGAGCAGCAAAGTTTCCCACCCTTGCTCTCAGTCTGCACCAAAAAGAAAAGCTTGCAAACTAATCAAGCCATACTTTATGCTGCTTCTAGAGATCACTTTGGGGAAATTGGTCCTCTGTAATGTCTGTCAGGGAAAAAGAGAAAAAGACAGACATCTTTTTACATGTGCATTTTATTTTACAGCTTTACAGAGAGGACCAAAATGGACCGGGGGGGAGGGATTGGTGCTCATCCCAAGTGGATATTAACTCCAGTGGAGCTGGTAGATATATATACACTTATACCAGCTGAGAATAAAGGCCTGGGGTTCTCATTATATAGACAATACTGAATCCTGATTTCTTGTTCCCCAGGAATAGAGGGAAAACAGAGGAAGGGTCAGGCATAAAATCCAGATAAGTAGGAGGAGAGAGTCATCTGTAGTCAACTGATACTGCTAAAGTTTCAGGACAAGCAACTTGTTTACTGTAGCACATCCTGTTCCTTCAGCACCATCATGGAGTAAAGGAGTCTTCTCTTCTCAGGGTCATGTAACAGGATGATGGAGCCTGTGATGGGGCTAAAGCCAATTTTACAGAGGTGATGGAGACTGACTCCACCCCATCCCCCATGGAGCAAGACAAGGAGTTCAGCATGGCTGATGGCACACAGTATGGCTGAGAAGCCCCTCCAAGATGTGGAAATTGGATGAGGGTGATGGTGGGGGAAGGTCACAAGAAACCTCACACAGATATTAGAATTTGCAAGGGGGCCTGGCTTGGAGATTCACAGGGCCCCCATTATTATGCCTGCATCTCTTTGGAGAAACAGAATGGCAGCTTTGAGATGAGATGCACCCAGAGCTTCTCTGGACTATCCTCTTGAAGCACTTGGACTCATGAACATGGCATACCTGTTCCTCGGCTCAGCTGTGGACTGACCCTGAAAATGCAATAGCCCAGAGGATAATGCTGGCTTCTGGGGTAGAAAAGGGCTGGCAAAACCCTGTGCACTCTGAAAGTTGCAAGCTCTGGCTTCCTAAGAAGATTTGGGTAGGTTTATCATTTTCTAGATAAATAAGAACATAAGAAAAAGAGCTATTCCTGTATTCCTTAGCATGGAAAAAAAATACAACAATAAACCAGAAATTTTAGTGCAACTATCTTCTTTGACAACAGTACCAGTGACCATGAGCTAAGACCCCATGGGAAACCACATACTTCATTCATGGAATGGAGCTTAGAAAATGCACTTCGACACAGAGCTCCAGGCAGGACCCCTAGGAAATGCTGCCCTGGAACATGTGGGAATCATAAACCATCTCACAGAAGGGAGTTGTCCTCACCATTAACCCAGGAATTTAGCATTTCAGAGGGAAACCCAAAGCCTATAGAACATATGGCTTAGTCTGGCCAGGCATTATGGGTTTTGTCTGGGAAATTACTTTCACTTTGAACAGCAGAAGGACCTTTAGGAGTACGAGGGGGGAAAATAACTTTGCAGATCTCCTGCTGACATCCCTCTCTTCTTCTGTGCAGCTTCCTGGAGTAGGCAGAAAATTATCATAGCTGATGAAACTCTGGGGTAGGAATCTGTGCTTCTGTGCTACTATCCTCCAACCCAGGGAGGAGATGAACTACAAGGGGATATATTATAATTGTGATTGGAAGCAAAGAATATCCTCAAATGTTTCCTTGGAGGAAAGTCATAATAGCACCTAATTATAAAAGCTGCAAGAGAAGATGTGGGAGAATACAGAAGAATACAGTCCTTTAAAAGAATACTTTCCCTCACTATTGGAGTGGTTATTGGAAACACTAATAGGAGAGTGCAGGGTAGCATCCAGTATGCTGCAACGCTTAAAAAAAAAAAAGCAAAAACCCACAAAAATCCTCCTGGTTAATGAAATGGAAGATTCCCATCTAATAAACTGGAAAGCAATCTCTGAAGTTGTAATACAATGAATCATCCTCCAGAAGGGGTCATCCTCCATGGCAGAAGAATTTGGAAGCCAGTAAAGGAATAATTTTTTGAGCATCGGATTTGCAGAAACCATGAAGTACCAAAAAGAACAATCATGGTGTGCATGATGCTGTCAGCTACTGAAGTGTGAATGGAAGTAGATATGACATCCATCAATCCCTTGATTCAGGATGAAGAACTCTGGATAGTAATGATTCATGAAAAGCAGAGATTGGCAGAATTTATCCTAGAAGGTCATTCAATACATTAGGACATGGCATTGCATCCAGAGGGTAACTGTTAAAATGTTTACAATTACACCATTTTTAATAGTGTTTTGAGGGGAATGAAACAATTTTATTTTATTTATTTACTGTGTGTGGAAAGTGTTGTCTTACTTTGAAAATGCTCACATTTCTCATTGAAGACTGAACTCGGAGAAGCATTTTGCCAAAATCTCACAAAACACTGGGTTCAGTGAAAGGTTGGTTTTTTTATCCTTGAAAGAACAGAAGCTTTTCTGTTTGATTTTATCTCTGTTTTCAGGAAAGAACAAAACATTTGCCAGCCACGTTCACCTTAAAGGCTGGTAAGGTCAAAGTCTTGGAATATTTTAGAAAACTTGGAAAGGGTCTCAAAAGTTTCAGTTCAAACTTGCCTCTGGGCTGTATTTACATCATTTGAGATAATGAATCAATGGGTGATACTAACATCAAGGCCCTGAAGAGTCATGAGAGAAAGCTTTGATATTTGTGCCAATTTCTGGCTCTGAATTTTCCGAATTGTGGAGGCAGCTGCCAACAGCAGATCCAAATTCCTCCTAATACAAGACAAGATCTGAGCACATTGAAATGTAACTCGATTCAAAGCCTGGATCTGAATTCTGCTGTAAACACCATCCTCCTGTCCAGCAATGCCTTCAAAAAGAATCGGCGGTGCCAGAACATCCGATCAGGACAAATCCAACTTGCAGCAGAATTCTTTTAATTTTTTAAAATTTTTATTGCTGGTTAGTAAAAGCAAGGACAAGACACATGACAAGAGTAGTGTAAACGAGAAGGTTGTTTGCTCTGTGATGGTCTTTGCTTCAGCATCTCCCTGCCACGGCCACTAGGACAATCAAACTGCAATGACTGGAGACCAGGCCGAGTCCAGGCAGGGACCTGACCCTAGCCAGCCCTCAGGTACAGAAGGTGATCCCTCCCAAATCCAAATAAGAATGGAGGTTGGTTTCCTGCTATTTTGTACCTTCCCAAGAATTTGTCAAAGAGTAGATCAATCTCTCCCAAGGACAGACTTGAGATGTGGCTGCAATGCTCTTCACCCTGATGTTGGAGAAATGCAGCCATGGACAATGGTGGAAACGGGAGGACAACTAAATTTCTAACTTCCATTGCATAAAGCACTCTGTGACAGGTTTGTTTGTCAACAAGACAGGTTTCAGGCCTCACAGGTTACAAATGTCCTCCTTAAGGAACCCATTTGGGACTGATGTCTTCCAGAGTTTTAAGGATCTTGGGTTCCAGGTTGAGACTGCTCATCCAGATACCCATCTCGAGGAGTGAAGATGAAAGGGCGAATTTGCTTTTGCATAATACATATAAGAGATCATCACCAGGGGAAAAAAATGAGAGCTCTTTAGGCAGGGACATTGGTGAAGAAACCCAGGAGAATTGTTGTGTTCTTGGAGTTCCTGGAGATATTTAAAACATGTGTAGATGTGTTGCTTAGGGACATGGTTGTGTGGTGGACTTGGCAGTGTCATGTTTGTGGTTGGATGCAATAATTTTGAAGATCTTTTCCAGTGTAAATGATTCTGTGATTCTTGGAGTGAGGACTTTTCTGGCAGATTGGTGGTCCTCCAGATAAGCATATAACTACCTTTACAGCTTTGAATAGGAATGTCCAAGAAATTGGTCACTCCAGCTCTTGTATCCCAGTTCTTTTCTAACCCTAGAATCAGCTTGGATTCTGTGACTTTCTTTTTCTATGGTCAGGCACAAGAGATGAAGGATGTGACCAAATAATGGCCAGTGCCTGGGTGCCTGGAGTAGATAAATCCAGTGGATTGTCCCCTCACAAAATACCAGCCTACTTGCCTGGAGATTTGCTTGCCCAGCAAGAATGCTCCTAAACACAGGGAAAAGGTGGGATCATAACTGGATCAAACTTATACTGGCCCTCAGAACAGCCCCATACACATCCAAAATGCAGCACCTCAGCCTCATCCCTACAAGACTCACCTGATGCTTTCTCTCATTGAGCAAATACTCACCACCTGTAGCTGTGTGAACTGCCAGCAGAGCCCATTCATGGATTTACACGCAGTGCTTCTGCACAACGTGAACCCAGCTACAGTCCCACAGGCAGATTGCTGTTTGCGGGGTGAAGCTGGCTGGTTCCTTCCCCACACTTGCATGCTGCTCCATGCCCAGCTCTTCTGTCAGCAATAAAGCCAGCTCTTTGCTGGCCACCGACTGCATTTTGTAGCAATTGCCTGGCCCCAGGATTAGATGAAAGGAGAGCGGTCGCGGGAGAGCTCTGGAGATTTGCACTTCCTTTGCCAGCATCCTGAAAGACTGGTGCATTCGCAGACACAACACTCCATTATTCATGCCTGAAAGATGGAAAATAGGGCACATTATGATATCAAAACCCAGCACCTAAAATCACTCACTTTGTAGTCTGCAATTGAAAGCATATATTTAGCCATATTAGGATGGAGAAGCTTCCTTTCCCAGGGAAATCTCTTTTTCCCCGCTGCCGCATGGGGCACAGCTTTCTGGCTGCGGCTGCTAACTCTGCAGGTGGAACATCTGCTGGTGTGCTTGGGGCAGCAAACTCCATCACAATTCAAGCTGATCTTGATTTACATTGTGGCAACTGAGACAGCGATCTGGAATCTGGTCTGCTGGGGTTTTTTTTGGAGGAGGGTGTCTGTATATATGTAAATGCACGCTGCAAATCAGCACCTGTGGAACTGTGGCTTTGCAAATTCCTACTCCTCTTGAAGCCACTATTTTTTTCCTTGTCTTGTGTTTATGAGACACACAACAACTTTGTTCACTTTTGCAGTGATCTGGTGGTTTGAAGCTGAGACCACAAAAAATATCACAGCTCAAAACCAACTTTTGAAGTGGACTTGCCTGGCAGGACATGACCAAACTACCCTGAATATCAAACGTAGGTGCTGCTGCTGCTCTCATGTAAGGTTGACTCACAGTCTTCTAGAATTGGCATTTGTTTTTTATAGGGATTAGCTACCATTACAGACCCAGAGCATGAGATTAATCTCATCAGCCTTTGGATGTTTACAGTGCAGGTGTCTACTCACAGCTATTGCTCTCCAGAGTCAGCAGAGCTAGGAAGACATGGTTCATGTGATCAGATGTAGGCATGCACCTTGGGGCAAGAGGAGTTGCACCCTAAAAACACCTGTTTCTCCTCACTGACTCAAGGGTAATCTCAGTGACTGTCTCCAGCAACCAGGCTGCCACATATTTGAGTTCCAGCTTTGCCTTCCATGCTTACCAGGAAAGATACCCCATCAGACATACCCCTGAGACAGGTCAAGGCAAGATTGAGATACGTGAGGAGGAAGAGCCCTGTCAATGAGGCACTTTGCTGCCAGCTGGCTCCCTATCTGCATAGACTGCCAACATCTGCCTCTTTCATAAACATCTGTATGTGCTGTCAGCAATGACATGTGACGGGAAGATCTCCAATGAGTCCTGAGAAGAAAATCAACAATTCTGGTTCAAAACCAACAGAACAGTTGTACAAAGTATGTGTTTGTCTTCCTGCAAAAGCATGTTTCAGGTAATGACTTTTTACCCTCAAATAATTCTTAAGTCCCTGGCACCTCTCCTAAGCAGTACTGATTTTTTATAATTGGGGAAACTGAAGCAGGCTATTGTAGCAGAAAATACAGTTCCGAGGATGTTAATCATTGTGTGCCAAAGCAAAGGGACGAACCTGTATATCTGAATGCCTGGGCCAGTGCTTTGAGCATTAGCAAATGTACCTGTCTGGATGTGATATTGCTCCCCCTCCAACCTCGGAGGGAGAATATTGGCTGCAGGTGATCTGCCGGCAACAGTTTTAAGGGGAAAAAGAAAAAGAGGAAGATTAAAGGACAGAACCAAAAGCTCATCCTTGTGGAATCTTTTACATGAACATTTCCCTTTACCATGTCCCAAACATACATTAAGAAACTTTCAGGACCAGTCCTTTTTATCTTACAAATGAAACCAGATGTCAAAACGTCAACAGTGGCAGCAGCAGTAAAACAAAACAAACCAAACCAGCAGCTTCACCTCCTGGACCTGGCAGCAATGTAAGGCCACCTTAGCAAGGTCATCACGAGACTGTCCATCATCTCACAAAATTGCTGCTGCTCTAATTAAAGGGAGAAAATAAAGATTTGGATTTTTTTATCAGATATTGGAAAGAAAAGGCACTCACTGCCAAAGTGATTTAAGGTCTTTGTTGTTATTCATAGTAGGAGTTTCACTCAATAAGCAACTATGGTGGATGATGGAGGGCTGTTTCTGCTCAGGAGCAAACGGGCCTGATTCTGCATGGACCAAAGCATGGAAGGGGTTTTATTTTGGTAGCCTTCCTTCTAGTTCAATAATGGTTTGTGGGAGGGAATGCTCACTTTTCACCCAGCTGTAGTGTGAAACAGATCCTAAATATCTCCTTTTATATGAAAAAAAGGGTTCAGGGATGTATTTACTTGCTACCTTTTCCTATTAACATCTCCATCTTCTCAATCCCTGCTCCTGCTATAGCAGCTCTGGGAGTGTGTTTCTCAAAAACAGAAACCTGCATCTCAGGCAACCCCATTGCAAAGTCAGATGTGTTGGGGTTCAGAGTAAACAATCATCTCCTTTCCAATGTCTCCCCTCTTCTGACAAAGAAGCTATTTAGGTTCTGGTTTATGAAGGTTTTGGGTCATGGAGGAAATAATAGAATTAAGAATGAGAAATATGCATTGTATTTTTCTTTTTACTGAACAGGTTTTCACCAGGAAAAAATTACTATAGGAAAAGTGTTCATGTTTTATCATCAGAACTAAAACCATCCTTCACTCTTCAGTGGTAACCTTTGCCAGCTCTCAACAAATCTTTTGAGATGTGGAGGGGGTCTGGTACTTCCAATTATGTCAGGAAAAGACAGTCCTTTCCCTTTTTATTCTACCTTCAATCACCATCCTGCCCCACATCTCCCCAGAGCCACCTGCACCCTGCTGCTTTCTCCATCCTGGCTCCTATTTTCCTGCCCTGCTGACATTCTTGCAGTTTGCATAGGTTTTTTAGGTTGTGGTTTTGTGAGGTTTTTTTCCCCTGCCATGTAGGAGTTTTGGTGACTCCTTTCCAGTGATTTTTTTTTGTTGTTTTTGTTTTGGCAAATGTGCAAAGCTGTCTCCCTAGGGAGAAGTAGGCAGAGCATTTCCATTTCACTCCTATGGACTAAAAGTTACCAAATGCCAATGCCCTTGAAGTCCTGTGCCTTCCTCTGATTTAATATAGGGCTTTCATGTGAAGTTAAGGGCAAATACCTTCCCTTACAGAACTACTCCCTGAGACAACCTCACTAATTAGTTGTTATTAACAGTGATAATAGAGCTATCAGATTTAATAGGCAGCAGATTACAGCAATTACAGTGAATTCACCGGGTATGGGAAGCTAGAGGTTTGGCTCTGGGGACAAACGGGAAGATTTTGCCAAGCAGTATATGCAGGGCAGAGCAGCTCTGTGGAAGGGTGCTCCTCAAGGCAAGAAATCACAGAAGGGAAGATGTACCAGCCAGTGGGTCTGGGGAGTGAGGGAGGGTAGTTATCTTAAATAAATGGAAAAATTGTAAAGGTCAGATTTTGAAATGCCATTCCTTTCTTTTCTTTTTCTCTTGTACTTTTGCTCTGTTGTTCTCTTTGTCTTTGCTGCTCTCTCTACTCCCCCTTTCCAGGAGAAAACAGTGGAAAAAAAGAAAATTAAAGAAAACACAAACATGTGATGGCTTCTTACTGTCCCTGTCTGAGTGTCTCTGATGTGTGTGAGCTGTTTTCACTTGCTTCACTGGGTGGTCATAGAGTGCTCTTTACAGGATGCCAAGAGTGAACCTGAGGCTGAATATTTCTAGAAAATGTAATGTCTGAGGTCCAAAAGCCACCTGGCTGGAGGAGTGGTGATGTGGGGGGAACCTCAGAGGTCCCCACAACTCAGCTCATCAACGATTTTGGCAGGTCCATCTGCTTGGACCTGTATAATTAAGCAGAAATGTGGAAACACTTCTGAGGATCACCTGGTCCTCTGTCCCTGCTGTGCTCACAGCCACTCCATCAGCAGAGGCATTTCCCTCTGAGTGTGAATTTCCACTTTCCCTGGTGAATTTTTCTTTATTGAAGCAGCCTTTGGGAGCATACCCAAATACAACATACTGACGTGACAGCCCATCTTCTCAGGAGCCCATTTACCAGAGGCAGCACTGGCCACTCTGTTTTCCCCATTATCATTGAAGCTGATGAAGACATCCTCCTCCAATTTCTGTAACACACAAATCCCTTTCCTCCACAGCCTCCTCCACGTCACTCACCTCTCAAAAAAATAGCTTGGCTGGAAAGACAATCCACCATGTGGAGACCCTGGAGCTGTGGTTAAAGTGAGAGCCCCTGAGGGACCTCTCCTCTGCTCCTCAAAGCTGGACCCCTATGCCCTATGCAGCACACTGTGGAAGGCACCTCACACAGGAGGTGGAGAAAAGGCAAGAGGCTGAGGAAGTGCAGATGTGACTTACCCCATGCTTCCACTTTGCGCTTGCTTTCTTAATCAAATTCCAGAAGTGTCTAGAGACTACCCCTGAGATCAAAGCCTTGTTAGGCATATCATGGAAAAAATATGTAAAGCCTACCTCAAAGAACTGCTGATCTGAGCTGGGAAAAAGATAGGGAAACAGGAGCTGCAGAGACAAATTATTTTGTCCTGGGTCCCAAGGGTGGGACACAGCCAGGAGTACATCTCCCATCCCTTCTTCTCAGTCATCTCCCATTGTTTCTCCTGAGGCATGAGTGAATTTTACTAGCAAACATATGAGATGTCAGAAGGAGTTTTACAAGATAAGGTATGGAGAAACCATAGCTATTGTTCTATATATGCTACAAGCCTCCAGTGAGATGTCACTGGATGGCTTGCAGGACTTGGACTTGGACTGGCTGCTGCATTGCAATGTGCAAACTGCTACAGCTGGAGCTGTGCGAGTCAATGTGCCAGACAGTGCTATAAAGAGTGCATCAGCTGCTAGCACAGTCACCGTGAAGGGTGATGGAGCTGTGCTGAATTGATGACCTCCCCAGACCTAAAGCAGGATAGAAATCAGGTCTTATGGAGCCACAAACTTCCTAAAGACTATTTTGTACAACATCCTATGTATTAACAGGATTCTGCTAAGGTTTTATGTCTTCCCATGAATTTATAGTCCTTTTTCTGATCTTTTTTCTCCCACCTGAAAGCTACCTTCTCAGTGTAACCCATCTGAGACTCCGGAGGGAAACAGCTCAACAAACACTTGTCCACTTTCAATGGATTGACTAACTCTGACTCTGTGGGAAAAAAAAAAGAAAAAAGTCTTTTTGGTATATCCAGAATGGCCCAGAGCTGATATCCAGGAGAGATTTTTGGTTCAAAGTGGTTGGAATAGGTGAAAATGCTGATGAATGATCCTCCTCATTTTTTTTTTATCTCTCACAAAGCAGAAAAAAAATGGCACAGGCTCAATTTCTATAATGTTCTGTTTTCATGTGTGAGAAGAAAATTTTCAAGTTCAGGTGCCAAAAGCAGGAAAATTAAATCTGTATTTAGACAGTTAAATAAGAGGCTCAATTTTCAAAGGCACCGATATCCTGTACTCCTAATTGCTACCAGAAGAGACTGAAATCTTACTTTACTTTTAAAATGGTATTTTCCAGCTCCATAAAGAAAACTTTTTTATTTGCAAAGCATTTCCACAGAAAATGTCCATCAGGGAATGAGTGAAAGAAGTCCATTTCCTGGCAATAGATAACAAAACAAAAAACAACTACAACAAAACCCAACTCAACAACCAAAACCCTGTGCCACAGAATGAGGAGGATGTATATTTGCTAGCTGTAGCCCCGGACTGATTAATTTAGCTAACAAGAGGCTGGCAGTGTAGCCTTTTTCTCTGGATGCTTTAGGGTATGTCCACACAATGGGGAGTGCAGGTCTCCACCTACTCTTGGCACCAGATTTGACAATTAGAGACCAAAACATTGGACATCTAATGGAGAGAGAAGCCCGTACACACCCTGGTCTCTACTCCAGTTCACGAGTCTTAGATTAATTCAGTAGCAACTGAGCTACAGTGATCAGTGTTCTTCCATTTCTCTGCACTGAATGGTTGAGCCCAAGCTACTGCCAGTGGAAATTAGGAAATTATGGGTATCTCAATGCTTATGTTTGCTCTCAAGCCAATTCTTCCACTTTGCTTTATGGTATGAGATCCTGGCTCTGGGTAGGTGCCTTCACCTGTGTCTTATCCCACCCTCTGACACTAATCCAAGCCTGTGCATACTGGTCCATCTCCATTTGTCATTCCTGCAAAACAGCAGTCACTCTGTGCAAGAGTGGACACCATGGGGAAACTATGGTGTCTGCAGGGGGATACGGTTATGCCCCATGCTGGGCCAGCCAGAACATTGTGTCCCAAAGAGAAGCTTTCGTAGCAGATGCTCCTAAATCCCAGCACAAACAATGAGAAAATCTTAGTTTAAACAAGCTTCCAAATTAATTCTTCCCTGCACACAACATACTTTCTGCTGGCATCTAGTCCTCTTCCTGATCTTAGTATATCCCTATTTCCCCATATGTTAGAAGTATAAACGCATTACTGTATAGCCTTTATTATAATAGTGATTGTTTTAGTCCTCAGCACAGGAAGGGAACACTTTAAGCAGATGGGAATGTCATTAGAGTGTGAGCATTAGAATTTGACCTTGACTGGATCAAATCATGAGAGATGTTGAATTAAACCTACCACTAAGAACGTCCCATCATTTCCCCCCAAATGCCAAGACTCAAGATTGACATTGATGGAAGACCAGATGTTCTTAGATAACTTAATGCACGGTGGAATGGCTATCGGTGTCAGAAAGCAAAAGAAAATACAACCCAAAATTCTGAGGGAAAAATGGAGATTTGTCATAAGCCACTGAAAAACAGCCTGGTGTTGGAATGAAAAATAACAGTCTGGAGAAGAACTGTCATCTAGACATGGGTGAACTTCGTCCTCTTCTCCTTCTGAGAAACCTCTGAGACATGTTAGGAAAGCCCTATGGGAAATATTTCCAGTGTCAACCCTCCATCCAGTAGATAAACAGAGGACTTTGGTCCCCAAGGGCTGTCCGTCAGCTTTGAGACCATTCCACCGGTCCTGTGATTTACTAAAAGAAAAACAAGTTTGGAAAGCAAATGCACAGACTTTTCAAGAGGGCCCCCAACCACAGAGAAGATGACTCTTTGCCCAAGATGTATTTAATGCTGCATTTATGCTCATGCTGCCTCCAAGAGGACAGCCTCAATTTGTGTGATATTGTGCAAACACTAAACAAGAGAAATTCTTCTCTCAAAAAAGGTGGGCAGCTGGATCATTGCAGGGTGAAAGTTGTTCAGGCAGCTGCTCTTTCTGGAAATGCAAACAAATTGACACTGGTATAGAGCTGTTTTCATAATGATGTGGTTGTTCCCTGGTATCTGCTACCTCTAATAACTTCGTGGGATGAACCATGGGTCATTTGGCATGTTTAACAGTAAAGGCACCGAGATGGCAATCAAAATACCTGGATGAGGTTGTTTGCCTTCGAAGATCCACTTTCATTACACAAGTGAATAATAGTATAGCTCAGATATAAAACATGGTCACCTTGATTGTGCAGCAGGACACAGGCTGTTCTCCTTGCTATTAGAAGTTTAGGATTAGAAATTAACACAGTATCACCATGTTATTAAGCAAAGGAGGAGGGAAGGGAAGCATTTCAGCAATAAAAATGTCAATCTCTGGTTTATTTAAAAAATACTAAAACAATGAGCTGAAAATGGGAAATCTAGAAAACTCCTTTGATAAATGTCAGTACTTTTAAATTAGGACAAAGGAATTAGAAAAATGGAGGCTTATGTTTAATTCACTTGAAAGCAAATTAAAGGGTTCGGCTTATGGATGAAAGAGAAAATTAGGTTATTTTTTTCCTGGAGTTACCAAGGCTACTGCAGCCCAGAGAAAGCCACAGTTCAGCACACAGCTTGGTGAGCTGCTTTTGACGGGGCTCTTTGCACATCTTAAGTGGGTTTAGGAGAAGCAGCTCCATCTCAGGAGTCGGAAGCTGGACCAGACAATGTGTCACATCCTGGCAGGGACAGCACTTGGATGGGTCTGTGTAACCCAGGGATTTTTCCCGAAATAGTCCTTCTTTCCCCCACACTCTGCAGGGGAGATGATATGATGATGAGTATGAAGCCTCCAGCAGCAGTTGTTTGATTTTCTGAGATACTCATCCACTAGTTAAAATCACCTTCTGCACCTTCGTGTGGTACCTCCAGCGTTTTCACATGGGCTGAACACCTGGCTTATTGCCATGGCTCAAGCTGGGAATTATTTCCGACAGAGAAATGGCTTATTAAGTGCCCTGTTTAAGGAAACCTTTACTTTCAGGTTCATGACTTTCCATTTTGTACTATTTTATCCTGTTGTTGCTCATTCATGAGACCTCTTCTGTGCTATTCAGCTTCTCCTACATTTCACAGAGGTTTCTCAACTTCGTTCTGTCAACAGATTTCATTAGCATTACATTTCCACCTTGGGGGCCAAAATTGTTATTGCAAACCTTAAACAAATCAATTGCAAGACAGACCCAGGAGAAACTCCATTAATAGACAGGCTCCCCAGTCCTGCATTTCTCAATATCGTTTCCCCGTTAGCCACTTCCTTACTTTTGACACAGTTCCCTCATCAAACTCTGCCTTCTCCCACTGGAATAACAAGGTTACCCCATGGCACTGCATCAATTCTTAATTTAAAATCCAAAGAAAGGAGATTTTTCACATGTCCATTTTTTTCATACAAAAATTTATTTTATCCAAGAAAATACCAGGTTTGCATGCTACAATCTCTCAGCCATTCTCTATATCTTTAGTTACCCCCTCCCTCCATATTATAAAGCCCAGCAAAGTTTTGAGCAACAACAAGCATCTCTGATATCTCTTGGATTACCTCTGTCTTTCAGATGTAAATCCTGGTTTTGCTGGCCCACAGCCCTGAGGCTGCACCTTGACTCGATAGTTTGCGTCCTTGCTTCCAGATCTGAAGTTGTGCACGCTGGTCCTTGGAGATCTGGTGATGTAGACCAGCCAGTCCTTCTGATATGGTGCTTTTGGGGATAGAGCTTCCCCGTGGTTCTCACTTCTATGAACCACTTTGCTTTTGCCACTCTCATCAATGGTTCATCTTAACTGGAAGCAAAGGTGAATTTCCCCCCCCTTCCCCCCCCCGGATTCTTACCTACATTATGGCAAAACATCTAACTGGATATGAGCCTTAAACTCTTCCTTTATTTCACTATATAACGTCTGCTCATCTTCTGCGTTTTCTTTTCAATGTATCCCATGAATGGATGTATAAAGAATACAGAGGGACTAGGGTCACTATGTTCACTCAGATTCCCTTTTCCCTTTGTTTACCTCAAAATAATTGCAAACCATGGCAAATTAATCCTCCTGTATCCCACCCAAGGGTTGACTGCACTCCAGCAAGGCGAGGAGTGTGATTTGCTGTGTTTATTGATAGTGTAACTCTGCAAGGTAGTGTGGTCCCCCAATTGACTTGGCTGGGAGTTCAGGCTTCCCAGGATCTCACTGAAGGAGCAGAGTTCACAAAACATACTAGGATTCCCAAGGTCCTTGCATTTCCCTGGAAAGTCAAACCTGCTTGGCAATGAGCTTAAACACCCTACAGGCACCGAGACACTGCAGAGTCCTTGGAAAAATTAAGATCTTACTAGAAAGGTTCGACAGCAGCCACAGGTTTGGTTTGGTTTGTATTTGCTCAAAAATGGTAGCAAGTAAGTCTCCTACTCTTGTGCCAGCCCGGTTTAATAGGCTTGTGTGACATTGCCCCAGAAGTTCAGCAACCAGAGTCTCAAGACAACATGTCTGCAAACAACAGACAGGAGCAAGGGGAACATTTCCTAAACTGGCAAAACCCAGCCAAATTTCCTATTCACAGCTCTTACACACTCACAAATAGTCGACAAGACAGAGCCAAGCCCTCCTTCTGCCTTCTCCTTCTTGAATCCAGCAGCTACAACTGGTTAAAGAGGTGATGCAGGTAATGCAAGCTGGTCCCCAAGCACAGCAGACAAGGATGAACGTTACAGCAGCTTTTCCAGATCAGGAAAAGGTTAATTTGTCCCTGACAGTGGCCAGTAATGGCTCTCTAAGGAAAAGGATAAGAATGGGGCCAGAATGGAGCAAAACATTTTCAAAATAATTCCCTAACTTCCAGCATTGCAACTCTGGGAGTTGCTGAGCCACAGGTGATGTCTGTGTATTAATAACCGTTGCTTGGAGTGCTCTTCTGTAAGATTGTCTGGTTTATTTTTTTGGAACAAAGTTAGCTTTTAACAGTCACAAAATCCTGTGTCAAGGCAACAGCAGTCCAAAGATCCCCTTTTTCCACTCAGTAGATCCACTCAGATCTGCTTCCTTCTCATTTAATTTCCCGATCCTCAGAGGGCAGGTAATCACCATCCTCCTTTCCTGAATAGATCTCTGTCTTCTCTGCCTGCACCTGTGTCTTCTCCAGGTTGAAGAGAAAACGTAGTCAGGATAAAGTCACTTCATCTACACAAGCTGATCCACATCTTGGATTATATAATATAGATAGAGCGAGAACAACTTCTCACCTGACTCTGCAGGAAGCTGGCCAGAAGAAGTCTACCAGTGCCAAAATCCCTGTTGACTTTCATTGAAAACTGCTATTCCCGCTCCATGTTGTTCCCACAAAGGGCATCAAATGAGGGTCCAAGAGGTGTAAGTGCTTAGGGAAGTGTTGTCACCTGAGAATATGTCCAGTAATAATTTCACTGCAGAATATCCCATGCAGCTGACTCAGAGACATCTTCCTGTGACAGAAGACGGGGTGCCAGGTGAGCTTATTCTCCTCACTCCCTGATCTTTAACACCTCCAGCAAACCCTCCTGCCTCTTGACTACCTCCTTTGGGAGATCATCTGACCTCCTCATTCTTGCTCATAGAGAACGAGGTTTGGCTCACCTTTACTTCTCTTTGATGACCATTACTCTTTCCTCCCTCCCTAAGGCATTCCAACTGGATTTGCCTCCCTTGGGTTTTCCTCCTGGACTAACCTGTCACGTATTTCTGGTGAAGGACAGACAGGGTGTCCTTTCTACTCTCATTTTTGAACATCCTTGGCACAGCAGGTAGTGTATTCCTGCTTTGTTCTGCAGATCACTTTGGTAAATATTTGTCTTTGTACACAAGCTTCTCCTTTGGGCCCATATGTTTTGACCCCTAGAGGCAAAACAGGATCCATTTTGGAAACTCGGATTATTGCTAAAGTGAAGAAGGACTGGGTTTCTGCATTTGTGCAGTCATTTGGTTTATACACAGCTGATATGAGGGTGGGAGGGTTTCAAGAAGCTTTAAGAAATTATAACAGAAGCCTATCAGTCATATCAATAAGGTCAGCTCATCAGCAAGTTTTTTTGAAACTACATCAAGGATGTTTGCAAAGCTGACCTAAAGCTGTGTTGTCTTTTTCTGGGGGAAGGAGGCTACCTTAGTCCAAATTTTCGAAGTGATTTCAAAGAGTTTGGTCTAGAAGCATTTGAGACAGGAATTACTATGGTCTTCCCAGTTTTGGAGATCAAGTTAACCAAATCATGGGGCTTCTCTGCTGCCTCATACTTTCTGGTGCATCCTCCCCACGTCTGCTTTTTCTGCCACCCCAGATTCTCACATTTCCTGCCACACTTTCCAAGAGTGTTTTTTAATAAATATCCCCATGTCACCTGACCTGCAGTGGCTTGTCTTGTCTCCTGTCATTAGCCAAGGAGCTGCTACTTTTCCCCAAGAGTCATTTTGAAACAAGAAATATTTGTGCACTTGTGCTGTCCTAAGGTGGATGGATGGATGGATGGATGGATGGATGGATGGATGGATGGATGGATGGATGGATGGATGGATGTTCTTGAGTGATTCTGGCTGTTTTCCAACTTAATCTCTCAATTATCACTTCACCATTCATAAAAAGAGAGAGCTGCAGTTGTCTTGCTTTCCATGGCTTTTTTTTTTTTTTTTTTTTTTTGGGATTTTTTTTTTTCTNTTTTTTTTGATTAGGGACTATTTTTTGTCATGTGTGTGGGCAAGACGGGGTCCTCCACAGTGGTCTATCCTGGGGAAAACAGACAAACGTTCCAGTTTTCATTGTAACTGGTTTCACTCTCACAAGTGTATTTCTTTTAATCAGCATATTTTCTGTGCCTTCCCTACCCAGTGATTTCTCCACGGACCTACCCAAACAATTCTTTCTTTGCTAAATCTGTTATTTAGAGTTCTGGAGAGGCACTTTTTGGGATAGATCTAACATAAGTAACAATAAGATTTTTTTACCCCTGACTGATCAATACCTTGATTAATTTGTAAGGAAAGGCAGCAGGTAATTTTAGGAGGGGTGTGTTTATGTGCATGGAAGGAGACTCTATTCATTTCAGCATCCACCCAGCGATAAGGAGAAAGCCCACATCTGATAAATATGGCAGCAAGGAACAATGGCCCCTCTCTTTTTGCAGTATTTGCAGCGTGTCTCTTCTGGGTGGCTTCTCGTGGTGCATGGGTTCCCCTTCCCCCGCATGCAAGTAATTACAGAAAATGCAGGAAATGCCTCCTGTTTAGATGAACAGTGGGGGTTGTCTATGCCTGGACTTTCAAGGTCCCTGAAACACCCTGCTGATTTTTTTTTTTCAGGCTTAGGAAGAAATGTTGCTTTCATAGCACTGATTCGTTGACTGCTTCCTATTGTCTAAAGGGGGAGGTTGTGTCCTGTCTGTACCCCAAGCAGGGAGAGCAAGGCTGCCTTTTCATTGCCTCCTCCAGCTCCAGCTGTGCTACTGGAGGAGGTTGGTGCAGCTTCCTTCATATGACCAAAGGGAAGGTTTTCCTACAGCTCAGACCTCAACAAGGGGACAAGAAACAGTGCAATGGAAAGCAAGTCCCTGTGTCCCTGCTCTTAGCATCCTTGTGTGAGGTAGGACACCAAGGCAAACCTGTCCCTTCTTTAATGCACGGGTTGATGGGGCTCAGGTCACTTCTGCTGGTCCAAGGACATCAGATTATCTCATTCTTCAGGGTAGGGCAGACATTTTCCAAGTAAAATATTTTTTCATTTGTTAAAAAATCACAAAAACTCACATGTGTTCCAGTGATATTGTTTTTCCTAGGCAAAGAGCTACTTCAAAAACAGAACACTAAAAAAGAATCTGCAAAATAATTAACAATAATAATAAGCAGAAAAATCCAATCATTTCCCCAGTTTCCAAGCTTGATGTTTCAATTGCATCTCATTGCAAGTTCATTTTGAAATTTGCTTAAATATAATCATACTCTTCTTTAAGAAGTCAAAAAACCTTCAAAAACAAAACAAAACAAAACCCCAAAGCCAACCAACAGCTCAAGAGTAATGCTTTCTTACTCCAAATTAAGTTTTATTAACACTAGCTTCTTCCCCACTGAGCAGCTCAGGAAATGCTCAATCTGAATGCAAAACAGTTATTAAAGACATTCATTTATTTACAACTTTCCAATTCTGAGAGAGGACTAAAAAACTTGCTAAATGAGCAGATCAGGACTGGAACACGGTAGAAACTTTCAAAAGGAGAGGGAGGCCAGGGATTACACTTTCCTTTAGGTTTGCCAACAGGGAAAAAAAAAGAAAAGTATTTTCTTGACTTCATCACGTTGTATAGAGAAACACCTGCAAATGGCTGAATGAATTATTTCCCTTTTCTGTTTTGCTCATGAAAAATAGAAATGTGCAATTCTTCTGGTTTCCTAGGAGGACTTGCTGGAGGATTAATGAGGTGATGCCACGAGGAGATGCAAGTTAAGAACCCTGAACAGCTCCGGCGAAAAAAACCAACCTTCCCAGGGCCTTTAAATACCTGTTTAGCTAAAATACTCAACCTAGCAGTGGAGAAAACTCTCACCACAAGTGTTCAAAAGCACTGCCTGAGATTTCAGCGTGGAAGAAGTGCCCCAGTGCTTCTCTGAATGGTCAGACAGGGAAGGAAGGATGGAGGAGAGGAGAGGAGAGGAGAGGAGAGGAAAAAACTAAAGAAGAAATCTTTCTTATCAGATCTTCTTACGTTCATCTATTTCTACACTGTAGAAAAAGAAAATTTATATAGGGCAAAAAG
>VZTM01038852.1:96173-111614 GCA_013400555.1 Jacana jacana | reverse complement strand
GAAGGATGGTGGAGAGGAGTGGAGTGGAGAGGAGAGGAGAGGGAAAAAAGGAAAGAAAACCTCTGAAAGGGCAAACCTTCATCAGGTGGAAAAATAGAGGTGCTGTGTTTACAGGGTACTGACTTGGAAATGTGGCTTCTTACTCTGTTGGTCAGTGGGAATTGTCAATATCACTTCACATTTTGTGAAGCAGAGCCAGGCTCTACTGTTTGGATTACTAAAGGAGAGTCACCAACTGGGATATGGGGATCAGAGGTGAGGAGACTTGGGGATGGGAGAAACACTGGGAGATGATAATGTGGGACCTCTTCCAGGGGCTGGATGTGCTCAGTGCACCATGGGGAAGGACATGTGAGGACCTGGGTGGAAGGTTATAGAAGCACATAACCTGAATTTACAGAGATATCTTTTGGAGGAGGTTTGGAGGGGTGGGGAAGGGCATGTTACAGGGAATTAATGGAAGGTGTCATGGCTAGGATGGGTGGTAGGATGTGGTCCAAGACTTTAGAGCTGTGTGTGTGTGCACGGGACACATCTCCCAACGGGATGAGGCTGGTGCTATCACCCTGAGCAAGTGCCCTGACTGAGTCTGCAAAGAGATGGGGGTCTGGGGCTGTGGGGGCTGCCAGGACCCTCCAGGAAGGCAGTGGGTAAGAAAGAAGACATCCTGGGGATGGAAGGTGTGAAAGGGGCCATGCCCTGGGGCTGACCCAAAACACAGGTTCACGAGCTGCTTCGGGTCAGGGAAGGCAGACACACACACCTCCCGCCCCGGGGATCGGGATCCGGGACCGGAGAGGCGGGGAGGAGCGGGGCCGCGCCGCCAAGCCCCTCCCGCGGAGAGGNCCAGGCCGGGGCGGCGGGGACGCCTCCCGCCCTGCCCAGCCTCCGCGCATCCTCCGGCACCGTCCGAGCCGTGCCGTGCCGAGTCGGTGTGATCCGAGCCGTGCCGAGCGGTAGGATGAGGGGCATCCTCTACTTCTGCACGTTGATCCTCCTGGGTGAGTAGAGTGGCGGTACTGGGGAAGGGGAGCGGGGAACGACGGCGACAACTTTCTGCTGGGGTTTGCTTTCGGCCACCCCGAGGCACGGGAGGTCTCCCCCTCCTCAGCACCCCAGGAGCAGCGGCAAGCCCTGGGGTAGCATCACCCGGCTTTCCGTTATTTCCTTTGTGCTGGACCCAACCACTGGGATCTTTCCCACTGTCACTCGGGAGAGTCCTGTTTGGCGCGCAAATGGCTAAATCTACCCCCGTAATTAAGGCACTACTTGCTGAGGAAGAGGATCTTGGAGGGATCTGTTGCCGGGGGGTGGTGGTGGTGGGGTGGAGGCAGATATTGCACAGCGCCGGGGCAGCCCCACGGTGATGGTGAAGGTAGAAAATGTCGGGGTTTGGGGACCGGTGGGAGTGGGCTGGCAGCTCCAGCTCCGCTGCTGTGCTGTGCAGCACCGTGCACCGTGTCCTGAGCGCCGGCCTGACCCGAGCATCTCTGTGTGTGTGTGTGCGCTTTTAGGGGTTCCGGCTGCAGATTTCCTCGCACTCCCCCAAAATTGAGCCGTCCTCAGGGTTTTTTGTTTGCACCGGGAGCGGGGGTCTAAGGACCCCAGATGTCTGCCCCATCCCTATGTGAGCTTTCGAGGCAGCCCTCGTCCAAGTGTCGTGGCTTGGGAGATGCTGTCCCCCGTGGGTTGCCGCCGTATTCGCGGGAATGTGGTCTGCAGCACCCGCGTTTTGAGCACCCCGCTTGCATACTGCTTCTCCCCAGCTCGGAGCGGACGGTTCTCCTGCGTGCGGTGCTCCGGGCTCCCCGCGTCTCCGGGGAGAGCCGTGCCTGAAAGGACTGCAGCCCGGGGGCTGGCAGCACTCAGCAGCGGGCGGCCACGGCTGGGAGCCGCCTCATTGCCTGCCTGCAACCTCGACAGATCCCCTTAGGGTATTTTTTTCCCCAACTCCCCGTGCTTCTTTGAGCTAGCAACCCCAAGAACGAGTCTATGCTCATATAGAAAAGGAAAGGTTGTGGGGAGGCAGGGAGTAGGACGCGCCGGTCCGCTTCGGGTGGCCAAAGAGGGAGGAAAAGGTCTCGGGGTGTATCACAGGGACTGGGACATCCCGGCCAACCCGTCATGGCCCAGCGCTGCCTCCTCCGCACCCCTAGCAACCTTGCGGTGAGCCCACCTCCTGAGGAAGACCCCGAAAAGGTTTTTCCCTCGGTGGGAAAGGCTTTGTCAGAGCTTCAGGTAACTCCTTGCTGGCTCTCCCTGTCACTAGATGTCAGCAGCAGCAACTCTTGCAAGTCCCAAAGGCGGGGTGGTTATGGTGGGGGAAGGATTTCGACCCCCCAGGAGGGGCCATCTCCAGCCAGGGAGTGTTTCGCTCCAAGGATTTGGAGGGGCACCAGAATCTGGATATTCTGGGGCAGTTGCTGACTTGGCAGGGGCTGGAGCTATGCCCTGGAGTGGGGAAGGTCTCAGCCTCCCTCAGAGCTGGGGATTTTTCCTGCAAGGCTCACAAGGTCTCTGAGTGGGAGTCCAGGACGCCGCAGGATCCATTTTCCCAGCAGTTCAGATTGACTGACTCACTGATTGACTGCCTGATTGACTGACTGGTGGACTGATTGATTTTCTCTAGAGAAAGTGGACTTAAAGAAAAGAGCAAATGGCCAGCTCTCTATTGTCAAGCAATGCAATTGGGAATAGAATGGCAGGCAGGTGTTAAGGGTACACTCATCGCCTCCAGTCCAAGCCAGAGTAAAACCATCAGCTAGTATTCACCTTTCAGCCTTTTGATCTTGGGGTCTCCAGAAGGACTTTTTAATCTCTGAACTGGTGTTTGACCCTTGCAGGCTCATCACAATCCCAGTGGATGCCATCCAATGCCCTCAGCCTGCTCTCTAGATATTTTCTAGATGTTTGTGTTACAGATGGATGAGAGCTCCTCATTTAGACACACCTGGGGAGATCCCCTGCAGAGACCTGGGGAGCTGGGGTGCTGGACTGGGCTCAGCAGCCTCTGCAATGCAAACATGGCAATTCCTAGCTTCATCCACCCTTGCTGCAAACCATGTGGGCTGCAGTGTGAGCACTTTGCTTTTTGTGTGTGTCGCCCTTGCCATTTTTGGGATAATTCTGGGTGGGGAAGGTAAGGCTTGGAGAAATTACAGCTCTCCAAGGACCATGCAGCACCACCCTCATTCAGCCTAGATGGAGAGTTCCTGCTGTCACTTCATACCCAGCTCCCTGGTGGCACAGGCACACAGGGTGAAATAAACCAGGCAACTGATATAGTTAAGCACATTTCCCACCCGCTACACACACACACACCCCCCCCAACCACTTTTGAGCTTCCTGATGTGTCTCACCAGCAGCTACATGAATACCAGTGCCAGAGGCAAGGACAGGACAGGAGCACAGAGCTGGGGACAGGGACATGGCTTTGGGCAAGTTCATTGCTGGCTCAGTGTCCCCTTATATTTATTTGCACCTGTGGTATTGCCTAGAAATCCCTTCCACAGGACAGTGGTTAGGCATTCGGGAGCACTTTATGGAAAATCAATGCTCTAGAAATCACTGATAAAATCAAATATAAAGAATACAATTAATTTTACAAGGACATTGGGTTACACCTGTAACCAGCCCCCAAAACATTGCCCATCCCTTGTGCAGCTTTCAGGGGACACATCAGTCCCTGTGCCAACAAGATAATAATTAAAGAATGAGAATGAAAACCTGGGCTAGAGTTGAAAGCAGTAGTTTGCTACAAAATGTCCATGGGACCAAAAATCATTTCTGGACCACTGTGATGGAGGGTAGGATCCCAAAATGGCATCTGGGCTGTCTTCTGCTTCCAACTGCCACATTTACCTGGCAGGTTTAACTGTGCTTGGTCGTTAGCATAATTTCTGGCATATGTTTCCCACAGGCTCTTCACAGATGCAATCAAACATAAGAGATCGTCTGGCGGATTTTCACCTGGTTTGGGAACTCAGAACCCAGGGGGAGAGAAAAATCTCTTTAAAAATGCGCCTGTGTGTACGAGAAAGGGAAATGCTCCTTAAATTAGTGCCTTTGTCAGTTCTGACAGGAGCAATACGTTATTTGCATCAATAAGAATGTGATATTTACGTCTCTCTGTATTGGTGCAGAGAAGAAATAAAACTTCTCCCTCAATAGGCTGTCCTCAATCACAATGCAAATTCCTCTGCAAGCTTCTTACCACACCCAGAAAATATTTTTTCCAGAGATCTGGAGCCTTAAGTAGTAATTACTGCTGGGTAAAAATTAGTACTAGTTAAGTCTAATAATTAGTATGAATTACCGTGAATAGTGTTTTATTTTGCTTTTGGAGAAAGAAATGTCTTCTTTGCTCTCCTGGCAATTTTCACAGATGAATTCTATTGTGCCTGAAGTTCCCTTCATTATTTTCACACAAGACTTGTTCATTTTTATAACTTTTCACTTGGTCATTTTTAAACATGACTTTTAATGTTGCTAAAGTTTGCCACCTTTCAACAAAAATACTCTGCTTCCAAGATATCCATAATTTCCTTTTCTTTCCAGTGGACTTTAGATTCTGTTTGCTTCCCTTAAAAAAAAAAAAGATAAAAAATAATAAAAAAAAAAAGACCTCTTTCTTCTCAGCCCCAAACTGGAAGAGGACAAATTCAAAGGAAGTTCTCCCATTAAAACATTTTTTTAGGACACATTTCAGTGAAAAAATAAAAAAGAACAGAACTATGAAAAGCTTGTTCCTGTCAATCTCCAGTTCAGTACAGCTCCCTTGTTTCAAATGCATCTGTCAAAATGCCCTCTTGTAACACCTCCTGGCAATGAACTTCAGGCCTGGATAGACTGATGGTGGGAGCTGTGTGATATTTGGGGACTGGGAAGGCGGTAGGGCTGGGAAGACATTTCTACCACCTTGTGTGAACTGACTTCATCTCTTGTGGCCACCACAAATTTAAAGGTGCATATATGGGCATGTTTGCAGAGTGGAAAACCATGGCTGAGAGGATGAGTTTGAAGAGGTGAATGGGAATGAAGCCGTGGATGGGTCCTGGCAATGGTAAAGGAGGAAAACCAAATTTGGTGTGACTGAATGGTGGAAGTGTGTCCAGGAGGGCATTGTGGTGGTCAAGGTGATGGAGGACAGGGACCCAGGGCTGCATTATGGAGAGCAGGAAGGGTTTTTAGAAGGTGAAGCCAAGATTTTTCCTGGGTAAAGAGGTCCTGGGACTGCCACACGGAAGAAAAGTTAGTGTGTCCTCGGAGCCTGGTCATCTCATGTACTTTCTGGTCCATCCCTGATTGGTATTTAGCTGCCTGCAGCAGGTGGCTTGAAGGAATCAATGACCCTCAGAGATGGACGCCCTCTCTGGGTCTCTGGTCCACTCCTTGACTGTCCTCATGGGGAAAAAGTGTTTCCCTGTATCCCATCAAACTAGATATATATTCCCCAGCTCAAAACTGCCTTGGCCACATCTTGTCACTCTTGAGTCTCATCTCTTTTCACCTCCCTTCATGCAAATCCCTATTCTTCTTCCACAGGCAGCTCCTCAGTGCACATGTTCCTCTTTCTGTCCAAAGCCATCTGGAAGGAAGTTTGCATGAAAGATGCAGTAAAAATAGTTGTGCTGTGGTTTTGATTTATTGAATCCAACTGGAAAATCTTTTCTGCAATACCTGCTCTCGCTGAGTACTTCGACAGAGATATTAGCAGCGCTCCGCATGCTACTGCTGACATATGGACTGGGGGGTTGTTTTGACACACAAGTGCAGGCAGCCTGTTTCAAGTTCATGGGTCTAGTTTATTGAGGAGAAAGGAATGGAACACGTTTTCCAGTTCTTCTTCCAAAAGCAGGCTCAAATTGCTCATCTTTCATACATCACCATGCAAAGCCATCTATTCCTTGCCCCCAAGGGGATGGCAGTCCAATTTGGGATGGGATTTTAAACAGATCCAGATGCTAAAGGGCTGTGAGTTAAGACCTGAGAAACTGGTGGGTTTTGCTTTCCTCCTCTCTTCCTGTTACTTGTACACATAATTTGAGTCAAGACTCAACATTAATGTTTGTGACCAAGCTGCAGGACTTTAAAGGTAAGCGGTCCATGCTGCAGACTGCCTTGCAGAAGGCATTGCACACCCATGTTTTAGATCTCTTCTGATTCGAGGGATTTTAGTCACTATCAGCAGCAAAAACCACCAGGAGTGGAGGTACCTGTGGAAAGTGCTCAATTCTTCAGATAGGCAGCATGGGAGCATGTTTGGGAGTCCTTGTCTGCATTGTTTGAGGCCTCTGGAGTCTCAGAGCTGAACTGGACCCAGCAAACGGTCAGGACAGGTCTTGGGAGAGCTCCAGGGTGCCTTCAGAGAGGGCAAATTAAACACAATTTCTGCAAAATAATGAGGGTTTTCTTCAAGTTTTACATCAATTGAAACTGGCTGATGTCTCTGCAGCAGCCACCTGGGGAATCCCATCATCCTTGATTAATCAGAGCAAAGGAAACACAGGGCAGCTTTCCTCATGGGAAAGGAGCCTTCACTTGGATGATGGCTGTGAATTTTTTGGAGCAAACCTGGTGTCTGGGCCATCACTCGTACAGGGTTAATGCAGTGTTGTCTGTGAGACTCTGTGAGAGTTTTACGTAAACAGTCAAATCAATCATAAAGGGTTTTGAATTTCTCAGTCTTCTTTTACTGTGGAAGCCTCTATTGAATGTTCTGCTCTCCCCCTTTTTTTTTTATTCCTCCTGCTGCCCATCCTGGACACTCCATAAGTATCAGGTCCACTATGATAACAACTTGCCTTTTCTTTCTGTCCATTGCTCATCTGTACCACCTCTAACTGGTGTCCAGGACCTGCAGACTGCAAACAACCCCCCAGAGTGTTGGCTGTAGATGCAATGATTTGGCTTGCAGACAGCCTGATCCTTTCTTCAGACTTGCCCTGGAGATACAAGTCAGGAGGAAACTCATAGCTTCACAGAGCTACCTGTCTCTGTGACTTTGGATAAACAAGCCTTAATAACAGACTAGGTATTTCTTCTGAGATTTTAACTTCTGCACATGTGAAGAAAAATGCATCTCCCCATGACAGCCTTCATGGCAATATCTCTCAGATATTATATAGCTCACTTCGTTACCTGCAATCTCGAAATAGGTAGCAGATGTCTCCCGTAGCACTGCACATTTTTTTCTTTGTTTGCTGTCTGTGTTTTCCTTTGATGTTGGGCATGTACAGCAGAAGGCACCTTAAAAAGATGTCACGAGGCATGAGGCGACATAAATCCATGCACACTGAACCTTCTGTAATAAAGGCTACAGGTTAGGACGATGTGTTTGCCATCTACTAATGGAGAGGAGAGCAAACCAGCAGGCTGAATTATTAGACAGGGCTTGGAATGAATCAAAGCCATTTGACCTGTTTGTGTAAAGCCCCAGACAAGGCTGAGTTTGCCTAAGTGTTTCCTCTGCACAGTGAGGAATTACACTCCTCCTTGCAAGGGTTAGTTGATTTATGTCCTGGGTCTGACACATGAGTTATAGCAATTTCACGGTAGGTCTTTTTTTTTTCTTCTTCTTCTTTTTTTTTATTTTTTTTTTTAATTTTTTTTTCCCCCTTCCAGTCTGTTTGTTTTGTTTCTTTGTCTTGATGACAGAATGTAACCCAGCGAGGCTGCTTGAGAGACAAACTGCACACCTTGCTCTACCTGTCACAGCCACATCATCTTTCGGAGAGAGGGCATGGGCAGAGTCATCTTAGCTGAGCTTTCTTTCCAGTGTGGGAGAAAGTGCTCAGGGGTCATGGTGCTCACAGCCTATAAACACCTCCAAGGTAATGTGAAGGAGTTGTTCCACACTTCCCAAGGAGCTGGAGTGAGGAGGAACTCCAGCTGCATGTTAGCAGTAAAAGCTTTGTTCTCAACCAGGACAACACCTGATTGCTTAAAGGAAGGGAGAAGAGCAGGTTTCCCTTTGAGAAGATGATGGGGTGACCTGGAGGTTGTCAATCTTTTTGGGCAATAACAAAGCTAATTAGCAAAGCCCTAAGTTGTGCTGGCCCAAAGAACTCCTGAAAAGGAAACATTCCCAGAGAAATTTTTGGTTTTCCCTATTTGATTGGAAAGTTTATCTCCTTTTTATGATGAATTAGGGTGTTGATTGCAGGGAAAAACTGATGGAAATGTCCTGAGACCCAGATGAAGAACCTCCTCTAGGATTCAGCCTTATGGGGTTCTCCTACTGCTTTGGGAAAAAGATGAGAAATTATGTTAAATTTAGAACATGGGACTTCTCCGTTAGGGCCAGAAGGTGTGGGAAAGGACCAGCAGGGAAGGTCCTAAGCTGATTCTGGTCTGGAGGTGGGAAGCAGAGGAGAAAGGGCTCCTGAGAAGTTGGACAGAAAATACAGGTGAACCTTAGCAGTCAAACTTGGAGCTTGGAAGAGGAAAGTTTAAAGGTCTGAGAGCCATTCTGGAGCTGGGGAAGCCATAGGGGTTGGATTCTCCCATCTGTAAAAGGTCCCTGCAGATGAAGTGCATGTGAAGTTTTTTTTTTATTTCCCATCCATCAGCACGGAGTGCGGAGGCATACGCACTGGGTAAAGCAGCTTCAGAGTTACCACCCTCCTGGGACTAATGCAAGGAAATTTATTTCTCTCTCCTGATATTGCTTCATTTTTCCTCCCTGCAGACCCAGCCAGGCCAATCCTTAATGTGTGCTGGAAAGCCTGTTAGTAATTAAGTACCTGACTCAAGGGGGTCCAGATCTCTTGTCAAGTTTGTTATATACTATCACATTACCAGTAAGTATTAATTATAACAGGAAGGGCTGGAGCAAAAACCAAAGTAACAAACAAATGAAAAAACTCCACCCAAATAACAATAAGAAAGCCTGTGAACTCCCCCAAAAGGGCCTAATCTGCAGCGTGAATGCTTTCCTACAGGATAAGGAATTATGGCATCTGTTTCTGGGTGTCTCTCAGGTCTTGGAAAACGATGCAAACTTACTGCATTGGAGTGTAAAACAAGGATATTTTTAAGGGGAATAATTATGAAGCAAAACCAAGTGACAGTGCAGTGTTTGACCTGGGATATTTGTGCTTGTGTGAAGCAGCTAACTACAAGCTGGGATCAAAATTTCTCATCAGCATATCAGGAACAATGTGACTTTTAGCAGCACCTGCCATGCACAAAATCTACCGAGCTCTTATTTTGGTACTCAGGCAGGAACTGAATTCAAGTGCAGTAGCTGACTAATCTGCTCTGAAAATCTTCCCATATCCCCTACACGGGGATCAGTGATCCTGCTTTGCACTGGGATTAGAGATGTGCTCTGCTGAAGAGAAGGGGCTGAATTCAGTGATGTGCCGCAGAGACAGAAGCAGCCATGGGGTGCAAAAAATAAATGCCTCCAATAGAAGAGCAAACTGGAAAGCAGAAACTTATTCCCCCAGAAATATACTGAGCTTTTGGTACAATTTAGCTTTGGAACAACAGTGACAAATCAGGAATAGTAAAAATTGCCATAAAAGATAGCGAGTGGAAAATAAAATGCTTATTGAGGATAATTCCAGGGGAAGAAAAACGAGGACTAAAATAAAGCCTCAGATGCCCCTGTTCTGTTTTACCTGCTTTTATTAAAAAAAAAACCAGAAATTGTTCTCCAGGGGGCGCACTGGACAGGAAGAGAAATGGACCTTGTTTCTTGCTTGTCCCCTGCCCATGCACCAGACAAGGATAGTTCCAGACCACTTCAGAAGATGGGTTTCATCCCACCTGTTTTTCACCTGGTCTTCTGAACTTTTCCTTTTAATCCCCAGAGAGAGTTTGACATATCCAGAGGGATGCTTACCCTCTCTACAGATCAGTGTTTTCTCCAAGGTCTACAAAGCTGCTCAAGATGACAATTGTAGACCTTTCCCTGATTTTTAGGTGCTTTAAGTTCAATGAGATGAACCTCACCTAAGCCAACAAAGTTTCTTATCCTCCAAGAGAGCAGCTGGGGATGGAGGGAGCAGTCAAGGAGCAGTCATTTCAACGTACTCAAAAAAAAGGAAAAAAAAGAAAGATTAAGAAAGCAATATTGAAATAATTATCACTTTCTGTTTCTACTTGCAAACCCCAAATTTTCCCAGGGAACACATTTTCCCACGATTAAATGAGAAAGAAAGAAATCTAATGGGAAAGCTCCAAACATTTCACAGGCCTGACGGCCTGTGGTAATTGGAAGCACCTGGAGTAGGTGACTTTGCTGGGGGTTACAGGGGCCATTCATAAATCACACAGTGCCCAGGAGCTTTTGGGATGTCAAACCTATTAAAATCCCTGAAGTGGTTTTGGCTATGGCCAACTATCCATCTCCTGGGCATTGGTCACGAGCTAGCACAAGCCAAAGACCGTTCCCAACTGGTTTGCAACTGGTTGCTCTGTTTTGAAGGGGAAGAGATTTTAATAGGACAGATAAGACAGTTCTGGGTCATTTGCACCAGCACCTTGGGTTTCCTTAATTAACTAATCGAGGAACAGCACAGGCGTCCACTCTCCCCACCCCCCAGACACAGTCCATTTCTCAGACAGCCTGCAGATGTTGTTGGACAGAAGTGTTTCAGTTTAATCTCTTTAAACTCCCTACATTCATCTTCCTTTCTGCTACTTCTAGCTCAGAAGGCAGAACACTAACAATGACATGAGGTGAGATAATATAAAATAAATTATAGTGCTGCCTAATTTGATTGGGAACAGACAAATCCCCCTTTTTCTAAAGCACGCAGGTGCATGCAAACCCCTGTGCACGCAGACCCAGCAGGGGACTGGGCATGTGCATATGCAGAGCAAGTCCATCAGAGGTTTCTTCCAGAGCCTGTGCAGCAGCAGTACCAGCTCTGAAGTGTCCTCTCCAACAGGCAAAGCCTTTCTTGCCTTGCTATTGCAGTTAGCATGACCTCATGAAAGATAAGACACATGAGAGAAGTCTGAGGAAGCTTGATTTATCCAGAGTTGAAAAAGGAAGAAAGACACAGGAGAGAACATGATCACACTCTATAAATACCTTCAAGGTAACAGTGCAAGGAAGGAAGAGGATTAGTCACACTTTTGTAAGACAGGGAGGGGAGGAGAGAGAGCAACAGCATGAAGCAGAAAAGGGAAAAGTTTTAAGTTGAGTATTAAGAGCAAAATATTTAAGCTATTTTTCTTTCTCAATTTTACTGGAAAAAGAAATAGGAGGGCTTCTGTTTGGGCTAGGCTTGAGGCTTGATGCAATTTTTTTAGGAGAGTTGTGGGTGGTGGGCATGAGGCCTAAACAGTGTATCTGTGACTAGGATCTGCAGGTCCTAAGTGCAGCCATGAGCTAAACGAGGGGCCTGCATAGCCTCCAAGATAGCAATAGTGTCACTAAGCACGGAGTCACCCTGCCGCCAGGTGCACTTGGAAGAGAGGTCTGGCCAAAGTTCTTTCATGCCTCCTTTTCCCTGCACCCCATATATCCAACACTCATGTTGAAGGCGTCATGGGAAGATGATGTTGCTCAGCCAAGTCATTTGGCAGCAGATTTGGGAGGCAGCTTAGTGATGCATAATGAGCATGTGTCAATCAGGATGCTTGGCTAGCCCTGGTCTCTGCCTCTTGTTAATGAGTGATGAAGTGGCTTCTCCTTCTCTCCAGTAAAACCACCTTACTCTTGGGGCGTTAGACTTGCTCTCAACCTCTCCACTTCTCCTAGGCCCTCCTTGCCCCCAGGCCATGATGCCTCCTGCCCTCAGACCTGGCACTGTCCTCCCTGAAAATGGGGGTGAGGAAATCAGGAGCTTGGATGCAACTTCCTTGAGGGACTTTCAAGTCAGGCCTGGACAATTATTCTTATAATTGCCTCCCATTATGCTGGGACTCAAAATAAGCATTTTCCAAAAAGTGCAGGTAGCTGTTGCCAAGATTTTTTCCCTGTCTCCTCAAGCAAGTGCCAAGAACTCTTTCTTCTCATAACAAATCAACTAGCCAAATATAGGTGTCCCTGGAGAAAACCCTTCAGGCTAGCAAGAATTAACAACTTGATTCAACCGAATGTAAACAAGCTAATTATGCTGTTCTTCAGTGTGTGGTTTCCTAAGAAAATGAATCTTGTGTATGTGTGACAGCCTATTCACCCCAAATAAATTTTGAGCCCCCTGGTCAGGTTTAATAGGTTTGATAGAAGCCCCACAGATCCCACAGGTTGACATGAAATTGGCTGTGGAAACAGGAAAGAGCTCCTAGGGTTGCACACTGGAGGAAAAGTTTGTGAACTTCATAGTAGAAAAGGTACATGTGAAATGAGATGTAGAAATCCAGGCTCTTTCCATACAGCAACTTATTTTTTCCCAGCTAAACTGTACAGTGTCTGATGCAGATCTGTATGGAGCAAAAGAAATGTCTTCCTTGGACCATAAAGGCAGTCCATGCAGTCTGCTTGTCTGGGGAGAAAAGGCAAACTGAGAACCTTATTTGGGTTCCAGTATCTGAAGAGAGCCTATAGGAGAGCTGGAGAGGGACTCTTTGGCAGGGAGTCTAGCAATAGGATGAGTGGTTCTAAATTGAAAGAGGGAAGATTTAGATTGGACACTAAAAAGAAATTCATTCCTTTGAGGGTGGTGAGATACCAGAACAGGTTGCGCAAAGAAGTTGTGGAAGCCCCATCCCTGGGAGTGTTCAAGGCCAGACTGGATAGGGCTTTGAGCAACCTGCTCTGGTGGGAGGTGTCCCTGCCCATGGCAGGGTGTTGGAACTCAATGATCTTTAAGGTCCCTTCTAACTCTAACTGTTCTATGAATCTATGATTCTATGATTCTATGATTCTATGAATATTAGCATGGAAATTTGTAGGAACTCCTCTGGGTTAGCTTTGCTTGACATGTCACATTGAACATGCCAAGTATGCAGAGCAGCTCAGGGGGTAGCATGTAGCTGTTGGTGATAAACAGAATTGGGGAAAGAGTAGGCTGATATTAAGAGGGTCCATGGGGTCAGGGTAAAGCCTCCCAACATGAGGTCTGCCTTGTTGGACAAAGCATGGACAACAGGGAACACCTGGTTATTGTAAGATTTTTCAGCAGCTTCACTGCCTGGTTCAGCCTGTGGTGCTGCTCTGCTCGCACCTCCCACGTGCTGCTTGGCTCACAATGTGACACACAGCTTTCTCAGTCTCCATCATCTGACGTGTTGGGTGACAAAGGTTAATGGTATGGCATGCAATGGTCGATAGCTGTCGACTACAATAGATACTGTGACAGTTTGCAGCAAGGAAGGGACAGGGATTAAGTGAATTGGCTGGTGCTTTCTCTACTTCTGTGCATATGATTTGTGTGCATCCATTTGAACCTCATTGCTTGTTCCCATCATCCCATGTCTTGCTGCCCCACAAATTCAAGGGCTGGTCCAGAAGTGCAGAGCTTCAGATCTGTCCCATAGTATTTTAAGTAGAAATCACAATGTAAAGGATCAGAAGGGAAAAAAAAAAAAAGGTGAAAGAGATGGAGGGGAAAAAAAATGTTCCTTCATGCTGCTTTTGTTTTCTAACAATGTTGACATTATGTGGAGTAACCGAGTATAAAATCTGCCTATCGTTTGGGAGCTGGTGTGCAGAAAAGATGCTATTATCTGAGCCTTTTATGCCTCTTTACCCTGTCTGGATCAGAGGAGATAAATGTGTAGATAGGAGCTGAGGCTCCTATCTTTATTTAAGCTGTCAGGTACTGCTACATTATTTTATGCTGATTGTTATAGAAAGCCTTCACAAAGAGATATATGTTTCTATATTTCCCCATGTTTCCTATTTTAATCTATAATTTAATAATGAAAAAGATGTATTTCCCTATATTATTTTTATTTGTAGTGTCAGTGCTTCTCTTTCAGTCTTATTTTTCAAATAAACATTCACAGACACAACGCACTTAAAATACGCACGTTATCAATCTTTTCTGTTCTCTTTTGGGCTCCTTTTCAACTATTGTTGCAGTTGTACTTTAATTTACGCATTAATGCAAAAACATTTTTAGTACAAAACAGTTTCCCTGTGGGGATGGCAGTCTCGCAGTGAGCACATACGCATGAATGCATGGCCTCGGTTACATTCAAGCGTGTTCCCACACCACTCCCACATCCACATGGCTCACGCATCTGAAGTTAAGCACATGTACACAGGAAGTGAGGCAAAACCCACATCTGCTGATGTGAAATAGTCACGTGATGTGAAATGAAGCCAGGAACAGGGAGGAACAGGTTGGAACAGGTGGGAACAGGTTGGAACAGGTTGCCCAGAGAGGTGGTAGATGCCTCCTCCCTGGAAACCTTAAAGGTCAGGTTGGTTGAGGCTTTGAGCAACATGATCTAGTTGAGGATGTCCCTGCTCACTGCAGGGGAGGTGGGCTAGATGATTTTTAAAGATCTCTTCCAACCCAAACCATTCTATGATTCTAGGCATCCTTAAGCCCTATCTTATTGTTGTCTAATCTGTCAGCTCACTGGCATAGCTTTGTCTCCTCCTGACCAAACAGCACCTTGGCACACTTAGGAGCTGTCATAGACACAGGACATCACAGGACATGTAGGCAAGCCAGAATGGACCTTTTGACCCCAGGGCCAAAGATTTTGTCCAGGCTTGTTTTATGTGGGAGTACAAATAAAAGCCAAGATGGCTTCAGAGGCAAGGGGTTGACGTCTGTTTTCAAAGAAACATTTCCCACCAGGCACTAGCCACTTCTCAGCTATTTCTCAGCACAATGTGGATTTTCTGAGGCCAAGTTACAACTGAGTAAGCAGCCAAAAATGTGAATAGGAAATATAATGGGCACAAAGCTTTGCTTGGGTAAGTCCATGTTTAACCTCTTGCTTCTTCATAGTCATTGACAAGGACTTTCTCTTCTTTTGTTCTTCCTGAACTTCTATTGGTTTTACATGTACATAACCCCATGGAGCCAACTATCCAATAAGCCAAAGCTTCTTCTTCCCTTACAGAGGGACCTGGACAGACTGGACAGATGGGCCAATGTTAATGGCATGGCCTTCAATGAGGCCAAGTGCCAGGTCCTACACTTGGGCCACAACAACCCCATGCCTCACTACAGGCTTGGGGAAGTGTGGCTAGAGAGCTGCCTGGCAGAAAAGGACCTGGGGGTGCTGGTCGACAGGAGGCTGAACATGAGCCAGCAGTGTGCCCAGGTGGCCAAGAAGGCCAAGGGCATCCTGGCTTGCATAAAGAATAGTGTGACCAGCAGAAGTAGGGAGGTGATTGTCCCCCTGTACTCAGCACTGGTTAGGCCACACCTTGAGTATTGTGTCCAGTTCTGGGCACCTCAGCACAAGAGAGATATCGAGGTGCTGGAGCGAGTGCAGAGGAAGGCAACAAAGCTGGTGAGAGGCCTGGAGAACAAGGCTTATGAGGATCGATTGAGGGAGTTGGGGTTGTTTAGT
>VZTM01038852.1:1025-93341 GCA_013400555.1 Jacana jacana | reverse complement strand
AAATGGTGTTTGGTTTTGTATCATCACCCTCAGCTCCTGCAGTATTACTCACCTGATTATTATTTTTTTTTTTTTATGCTTTGGAAAATAGTAAAGTGCAGGCAGGATAGGGTATAAATCTTAGGGGCAGTACATGATGCTGAGGAAGGCAGGGCTGGGGCAATCCTGTGACGATGGAGGCAGTCACGTCCCCTGCCTGTCCTGCCTGTTGCGAGATACTGCTTAACTGAGAGCATGTGCTGGTGCTGGTGTTTGCTCCCCAACCTAGCAGGAGGGGCCTGGGATAATCCAGTGAAGGTTCCCTTCCATCAGCTGACATACTACTGCTGGCCCATGCTTGAGCCATGGCCATGAGTTGATCATGTAGCAATGTCTGGGCAAGCAGCTTGCAGGAGCCCTGTCCACCCCTGCGAAATGAGGCTGCAGGTGACAAAGACATGGGTTGGAGGGTGGTCTGGGATTCATCCTCATCAGGGGGCAACTGTCTCCAAAACCAGGCTGATCTCTCTCAAAACAGTGGTGGCACAGCAGGAATAGAGGCTGCTTTTGTGTCTGCTGGTAAATGAGAGGCATTCTCCAGGGCTGTCAGAGCAGCACTTTTCAACAGCCTCAAATTATTATTATTATTTTCTTTTAACATGAATGCAAATATGTCAGCCTTTCTAGCTGGATTCATTAACTACATAGCACATCACTCAGAGCCTCACAATTCTTGTCAAGTACCGACATCCCCATCCTATGTTCACTGCAGAGTCTGAATTCCTCAAACTCCATCTCATGATGGAAAACAGGTTCAGGGTAGGATTAAAAAAAGAATCCAAAATATAAGAGCATTTTTTCTTCTACTTTACAGTCACTAAATAGCAGGACAAATGATACCTGCCAGAGTCACTACAGCTTACACTCAGACTACCTCTGTGCTATGTCATGATGATACAGTCAAAAACGATGTGCCATCCTGGGTTTTAGTGGGTTTGAGTTGAAAAGACAAGTGGAGAAAAACCTCATCCCCTCTGTGTGTGAGAAGAAATCCATATCTTCCCCATTTTGCTTCTTCTTGATTGAGCAGGAGGGAAACAAGAGAAGTGCTGCAGGGTCATTATTAAAGCTGATCAAACTAAAAAGGAAACAAATTGGCTAACAACAGAAAAATCCTTTCATTACATAAAAGTCTTGATTTGTCTGTTTATTTTCATCAGGCTGTTTCTTTGAGCCTCAGTACATACCATTCTATTCCCCAGGAATTTTACCCACCTTTTTTCTCCAAAATATTGTCAAACACAGTATGTGCATCACTCTGCCATGTATTCATGGGCAGAGACCACCACAAGCCTCACCTGTGCCTACTGCACCGTTTGTTGTGCTGCCCAGTGTCTTGATGCATTCCCCCTTCTCAAGCCTGGCCTTGAGACTCAGCATTTCTCCTTGAAAGCTTCAGCTCTTTGAGTCAGGTGCTTACAGGAGAATTTAGTTTCTCTTCCCTGAGCAGACATCTGTCATTCACAGGGAGAGAGGCTAGAAAAGAAAATGTAGATGACTGTGTCCTCCCATTGCTTTTGGGATGCAAATGGCCCTTCCCTGATGCTGATCCCTTTCAAGGTATGTCCAGGCTGACTTTGTTTCTCTCACTGCATCTCTGCTGTCCTCTAAGAAGATCCTTCTCCTCTGAGCTGCATGTCTTGAAGATATGCCTCAAAAGACCTCCTTCAAAGCCCTCAAAGCATGGGACAACTCAATATATTTCCTAAATAAGTGAGGCAAGGAGAGGTGGTTTCTACATGTCTTTTGAGACTGGGGAGCTCAGCTGAGAGATTTTTCAATATCCTGTAAGAAAATACAGTTGAAGAGGCAATTTTGAGGAAGAGAAGGTCATGACCAGCCACCCCTGGTCCTGCTGCATTTCAAGACCAGTCAAAACAATGTGTTAAAGATTTAAGCATAAGGGACAGCACATGGGCTGGCTCAAAGGCACTGAGAGAAGATCAAAACCATCGCGTCAGGTGTGGATGGAGAGGACAATGCTGACTGATATGCAGGGAGAACCAGTTTTAAGTATGTTTTAGCAGCAGTATTTCTAAAATGCCTAAGCCTTTACCCTCAGCTGTGTAAAAAAGGAGCTGCAGGCTCCCAAGTTTTTGAGACCTTTTATTTTAATGAAGGATAGGTACTTTAAAAATTACAGACTAAACTGGCAAAAGAAATGAAGCCTAAGGTGCTAATTAAAACACCACAGTTGCTGTTTTGTTACTCATACAGCCATGAAAGCTGTAGAAAGCTCAAACCAAGCTTTACATTTGATGATGCAGTGATATTTTACATCTGAAGTAACTTTGGTTGCACTGGCTTATTATCAGCCTTCGCAGAACCATACCTGCCTCCTGGAGGCTGTGACCCCTCCTGGTCTGTGGAGGGACAGAGGACGATTTCTGGTGACCCTTTTCAAATCAAAGATGCCATTGCACAGTGGAGGTATCAGGGTTTCTGAAAGCAAAGGCTTCTTTGGACAGGTTCAGAGCACATGTTTACAGATGAAATTTTCTTAGTGCACTGGTTGGGAGCAGAGAAATGTGAATGGGATAACAGATTGCCAGCTTCTAAAAGCAAGTCTGGGAGCTATAAAACCAGCTGTATATGAAAAACCAAGCAGAAGTCACAGAAGAAAAAAGAGCAGTCTCACGAGGTTAAACTCTTTCAATTTAAACCATTGCAACATTCAATACTTACAACATTCAATACTTACAACTTTCAATACTTAAAGAGGGCTTATAAGAAAGATGGGGACAGACTTTTTAATAGGGCCTGTAGCAATTGGAGAGGCAGCAGTGGTTTTAAACTAAAAGAAGGTAGATTTAGACTAGATGTAAGGAAGAAATTTTTTACAATGAGGGTGGTGAAACACTGGAATGGGTTGATCAGAGAGGTAGGAGATGCCCCATCCCTGGAAACATTCAGGGTCAGGTTGGACAGGGCTCTAAACGGCCTGATCAAGTTGAAGATGCCCTTGTTCATAGCAGGGGAGTTGGACTGGATGACCTTTAAAGGTCCTTTCCAACCCAAACTCTTCTATGATTCGATAACATGCATTTGGTTGCACTGGGCTCTGGGTAAACAACACTCTGCCAAGCCCACCCAGGCAGGCTTGGAGAGATGACCTGCAACCAGATCCTGGTGGCTGCCATATGCCTTATGATGGATGAAGATTGCAAAGCTTGGGCTCTGCTCACTAATCACCAGTTTACCCAGAGGTGGACGCTGTTTGTCTTTAACTTGTCACTCAAGTTCTACTTGTGGATTTGAACTGGAGGAGAAATGGATGTTGGGAGGGCTTGGCCCAATTGTTGTTGACATGCCTGGGTACAGAGATGTTGGCAGCTCTGTGGGGAGCAGCAGAGGAGGGTTTTACTGCTCCTCTGGTCTGCTATCATGGTTTGGTTGGCAGTTTTTCACACCCTCACCTCTCCCCCCAGCCTGAGATTTGTAGTCATCTTTGCATTTTCTCCACAAAAAAATTCGATCCTGTCTGATTTCCAGAGCTAGACAGCTATATACCTATCATCACTCCCAAGGTGATCTGTTCCCTGCCCTGCTTTTCTGCCCTATTCTGCGCCCCATTACCAGCAATCAGTTCCCAACCTGCACCACCAATGCCTGCACTTCCCCATATCCACCCAAACCAATTCTGAGCCACCCCAAGCCATCATGTTCCTTGCACAGAGGTAAGAGTTTGGCTGCAGTGTTTGCAGAAGGAGGAACATGACTCGGCACCCATCAGGGGTGTTACAGAGAGCTGTTAACTTTCCCCAGTCCACTTGCTGCTTGAAGAGAATCCACAAAACCTGCTCTGGAACAGCAGTGCTCATCCTGCCTGTATACAATCCTTCTTGTTCATCATTCTGAAAGAAAACAATTTTTCCTTTTAGAAGCATTTCTGGTTTAAGTTTATTAATACCCAGAAATGCTTCTGGTGTTGCTATCTCAGGAAAGATGAATTATTCCAAATCAATTAAAATGACCATGTGAATTATCAGTATGAAATTTGACAAGGTCGTAAATTTTCCTTCAAAACACACAGCTTTTCCCCCGATAAAGCCCCAAATAGCAGAGGAAACCTTGCAGACATGATACAAACACTACTGTGTGTTTGTAGGAGCTGTGTCTCTTAATGCAGGATCCGAGGTGCAGATGTCTCTGGCTTTGTGGGATTTCTTTGCTTGCATTTAGACCCTAATGTGCAAATATATTATTTTTTGGGTTTAGAATAGTTTGCAATATTTCTTGTATGACCTCAAAATACTGTGTTTCAGAAATGCTGCCATGCACAATTCCTTATAGGCTACTGCTAAAGGAGGTTTTTATCTGCTCTGTAAGCAAAGATAGGAACTTTGGTTAGTAGAGGCAATCCATGCAAAACACAAGTGCTGTGTGTGCAAACCGCGTTATAATAATGGTTATAGCTGTTCCAGGACTGTAGCAGGAGCAGCTATTCACTCTGGGAGGTTCGGGCTGGGGAGAGGAACAAATGAGTTGAAAGCAGGGAATTTCAGTTCAGCAGCTAAACTAAGCTGAAAACCCAAGTCAAGGCAGTACACAGCAGTTAATGGGCAGAAATGAGCAAGGGCTGTGTGGGCTTTTGGGCTGCAACTTGGAGACCCCTCGTCTTCCACCCATTTTCTTAACATCTGGAAAAGGATCACCCTCTTGGTTAAAATAATAAAAAAGAACTCTTCACACTCTTTTAATAGCAAATAAATGCTGGGAAGAAGACACTGTTTTCAAGGTTATACCCTAGGGGGCTGTCAGAGTGTATTTTATGCAGATTTTCTCAGCTATCTCGACACTAGAAACTTAATGATATTTGAAAGGAAAAGGAACACCCCTACGCTCAAGCAAAAGGGAAACCCTTTTTAATACTGCTAGTTCCTCTGCACCAGGGACCATGTCAGTGGTAGTCAGTGGTCACTGGGATTTCTAACTTCTGTGAGGACAGGGATGGGTGGGATAGAAGAAGGACTCTCACAGCCCCCCATTCAAGGGTCTGGGTTTGACATTTCTTGTGCCTGTGCATAAATGTGACTTCTGGCAGTTTTCCTCAGGGTTGGTTAAGTTTGTGGGGTTTTCTGCATGGGTTGTTTTCTTGTCCATTTGTCCTCAGGTCTCCGCACATCCTAATGGGAAGCAGAGACTGCTCTGGGCTGGTCTTTCCTCAAATCCAAAAGCAAGCAGTTAAAAAACCATCATGTGTTTTACAAATTTGCAATGTATTCCCTCATATTTCCACTCTAATTTTCACTTTTTCCCCTCAAAGTTCTGATCTTAGGTCAGAGAGAGTGATCCTGAAAATTTTACTCATGGTTGCAGTTGTCCTGTGGCCCAGGGCTGTTATCAAATGGCCACTCCAAATATCTCTTGGGTTTTTTCCCCTCTAGGTTAATTTTTTCCAAAATTTTGCAGAGAAGATCCAGTAATCATAGCCAAGTAGTTAGATCATCCAACTCTTTTTTTCTTCTATTTTCCTCTTGTTTGAACAGGACAAGTCTATTGGCATCACAAAACATTATATCCTTTTTCAGTCTTTCCACATTTTTTTATTTAAAATCTTTTAAGGGGGCTTTTACAGTCTCCATTACACAACATTTGTTACGCATATTGTATAAAATGCCCATCAGTTTCATATTTATATTATTTAAAAATTCAGAGGATCTTTTATCCACCTGAACAATCATCTGGCCCTGGGGTCAGATGATTTAGAGTTTAATATGAACTGTGTGTTGTGTGTCTGAAAGTGGCAGTGGTATTGATGAGTGTGAGCACAGTTTCTGATCATAGTGCTCTTGTATACTTGCGTTTTTCCATGTCATGCAATGATACTTGTGCTGGTTGAGGACATTTGTCCCATAATCTTTATAGTCTTCTGAAGACCATGCTAGAGGTGAAGCATGCTGTCAGAAGATACCTCTGCAGTATTTATGGAGAGGGAGAAAGAAGCTCTAGCAATGGTTCTTTTGCAACAGTGACTGCACTGAAAATAACCCTCTTTAATTAATCCCTGACCAGAGAAGTTTTGCAGGCTGGTAAGCCATCCTTTTGGTTGCCGGGTGGCATAGGACAGACAGAGGAGGGACTTGCCAGTTGAAACCCTGCTACCATAACAAGACCCCCAGGGAGCCAGGGTGGAAGCACCCTGATGTGAATTTCAATATAAAACACCTGTCAAAATAAAGTTGTGGGGATGGGATCCTCCTTCTATGTCTTTAATTGGTGCTTATCCTCATAAGTCAGGAGGATCACTTTCTAAATGTTTTAAGGCCTCCTGGGTCTTCTGGAGTGGTAGAAGATGGTATCATGCAGGTATCAGGTAAACAATCTGTGGAACTCCTCACAGAGTGACCTTGTGGATATTTACGTGGGCCTGAGAGGAAACTTCCCAGGTTTCACAAAAGGAAATCCTCTGAGAGTCAATGCCTTGCACAGAAACTACTTTTTGCTCAGGTTGTCAACAGTATGAAAATATCTGTATTCTGGAAAGGTATCATCATGTACTGGTTCCATTTTCATAGTCTTCCATAGGCAACTTCTGTCGGTCACTGCTGTTCACAAGCTGCTGGGTGAAATGCACCTTTGATTGGCTGCTGCTGTGTAAATCTGGGTTAGAGGAAGCTAAACACACCACTTTATGGTGTCAGTGTGTGATTTAAGGACAACAGAGCAAAGGTCTGTCCGGCACGATCCTTCCCAGTGTTCCAGGGTTAAAAGCAGCTTAAAAACTTCCTTACTCAGAGGCTGTGTCCAATCCCTCCTGTTAATAGCCCCAGTGGACATGACAGCTTCATCCCACCGGGACAGGCATCTGACCCAGGACTCCTGCTTTGCTCTTTGCTTTCTGTGCACTTCCAGTCCAAGCTCCAAGGATGGACAGGGTTAAGGCTGCAATTTGGTTACAGGGGAGTTGGAACAGCAACCCCCAAACCACTGAACAGAAAGTATCAGCCTCCCCAGACTCATACTTCCCCTGTGTCCACCACTCTGTCTTCATAAGAGGTTAATTGTGGGCAGGAATGCACCCACGATCTCCCAGAGCAGATGCTGGGGGTGAAGGGGCTCGGTGGTGCTGGCAGGATAGGCTCGATTTGAGCACAAGCCTGGTCTTGTGCCACAACCCTGCAGTGTCTTCCCAGCCCGGCAGGGAAGGACAACAGATGGAGAGACAAACCCAGCAGGAGGAGAAAATGTTTTGAGAAGAGGGAGGAGGAAGGGAGAAGAAAAACGCAAACAAGAGGGAGTGTGTGTGTGTGCTTATTAGAAAAAGGCATGGTTTGCCGGGATTAGTCCTTAGGTGTATTCATGCCCGGGGTGCTTTCTGATGCTAATCAGGCAGGTGAGAGAAGAAGGAAGATATAAACCTCTCTCGGAGGACAAGAAGGGATGTGATATCTTTGGGAAGTGAGGAGGGAGAAAAAGCACTGCCACCTGAAGTCCGTGGCACTCGCTCACAGCACGGAGCCCTGAGTCAGTAACTCAGGGCAGGAAGGATGGAGGGGCAGGATTTAAAGAGCTCATTTATATGCCTGGAGTCAAAATACTTCTTAGTCACACTGATCAAAGTGAAGGACAAGCTTTTCACCTGTTCCTCTGGGGAAAAGCTAATGACTCTTCTCTGAATCTACCAGCCCCATGCTGTCCCCCAGTCTGGCTGCTCGCTCCCCACTGAGGTGGATGGACTGGTCCTTGCTGGGCTGTCTGTGGGCATGCTCAGTTTGGAGAGATGCTGCCGAGCTTCACGGCAGCACCAGGAAGGACTTTTCCCAGCATGTTTGTGCAGGGGTGGTGATTGTGTGGTTGAGGCTGGTGTGGATTTAAAGGGGCTTTTATAAACCTCTGTAGAAATATTTAGTTAGCATAGGTTTAATTTTGGTCCCAGGTGGTGGAGGATGACTATTTTGCTCCCCAAAAAGCATTGTCAACTTACATCCGAAGCCTTTGAAACCTAACAGGGAGCAAATGAATCATGACAAGTTACTCCTGGTTTCTTCTACTGTGTTCAAAAGGATGCTAGGTCTTGATCAAGAGCACCAGCTCCTACCCCTAGATAACTAATTTTCTTGAGATCCAAACATCATCTTTGCTGATTCAAACAGGGGAAATAATAACAGCTTCACAAGACCACGGCTTTGCCAAAGCTGCCTCATGTAGTGGTTTGTGTTAGACAACAAGTTTTTCTTTAATGACTGAATATGCAGGGGAAGTAACCCATCTCAGGATGAAACCATGGACCTCAAACAGGGCCCGAGGCTGAAACCCAGTTGTGAGATAACAGAACAAGGAAGGGTGAGAGGGGAAGCAGGAAAGGGAGGTGGTCTGGAGACTGGAATTGAGAACAAACAAGAAAAATAAAGCTTTGCTTTGTGAATCTGGAGTTTATGCTAGTACAATGAGCAGCAGTGCAGGACCTAGGCATATTTGGCAAGGGTGGAAGGAAGGAGTGCTTGCTGTCTTGGGATTAATTTAACTCATAGAAATATCATCCCAAGCAAATTGGTTGATTTCCAATGTCCAGGGGAAAAGAAAAAACAAAACAAAACAAAACCAATCCAAAAAATGACAAGCCCCAAATACACCCACAAAAGTAAATTGCAGTGATATGTAGATAAACATAAATGTATCCAAAGCCAAATCCCCAGATTCCCAGCTAAATTCTTAGCTCTTTATCCCTGCATTTATGAAAGATCTCTGCTGATTCATGTCTGCTGAAGTTCTGGCTCAACAATTTTAAATGGCTAGCATTCCTTTAAAAGATAACTGGTGCCTCCAAAGGCTTTTCTTCCTTCTATCCACCTTCTCACCAGGATAAAAGATTCCCCTGCATAATAATTGGCCAAAATGGAAATTGCACACGTTTTTCCCTAAGGTATGCACAGCTGAGCATCTGTGGTCTCAGCTGGGAAGTTCGATTTTATTCAGCCATTCAGCTGGGGTGCTCAATAAAAAATGCAAGAGTGACAACAAAAAAAAAATCAAAAATCAAAGGGCAAAGGAAGGTAATATTGCTGCCAGCTAAACAGCTTCTTTTAATCTAGGCTCCATCCTCCTCCTTCTGAGGGGGAATGGTGTTGTTATTAAAGTCAGATGAGAGGGAGAGATGGGATCCTAGGTGTGCGGAGCTAGAGTGGTTTGAGGAGATAAGATTGAATTTTCAGAGGCAGAAGCTGGAGCTTTGTTGTTGCAGAAGGGTGTGTGTGTGTTGAGGGGAGGCTATGGTGAGCAGGAGAGACATTTAAACGTCTCTTGGTATCAGCACAGGGCAGTATGGGGCTGGATCTGTGTGGTCAGCCAAAGGCAGACCCAGCTGGAAAAAAAGAGAACTACCTCTGTGGTTTTTTTGGATGGTGATTTGGTCTGAAAGCTCTCTTTCCATATTGGGAAGAGGTGGGAGCTCCTAACGATATAGCTCCGGCATCCCAAGGCATCCAAGGGGATGGAGCACCTCCATATGGGCACATAGATCCTGCCTAGTGTCTCCATTGGTTACAAGGGGAGCTGAGACAGCTGGCAGCGAAATGCCACTGACTTATAGATCTGTTCTGTGACATGCTCCAACCCCAAACTGGTTAAAGAATTGTCTTCTTGTTTGTGACACTGTGATTTCCCTCTCCTGGTCCTTGTGGCTACTGGTGGCTGGAAGGACCTTCTCCTGATGATGAAATGCTCAAGGTCATTTGGCCAGTTAGCCAGTCTTGGAGGAAAGTTGGAGATACACAATGCAGTGCAAGCCAAACTTTTCCAGATAGAGCAGCCCAGATTGAATCTCTAGACACTAAATAAGCAGCTTAATATTGAGAGCTGCTGACTTTCCCCCATTGATGCCTTGATTTTGGAGGAACTTGAAGAACATTTGGCACCTCTGACAGGAAGATCACTGTTATGTCAGGAGCGTTTACAGGCAGGCACTTTCAGGATGCCAAATATCCTGGAGTTACAGGAGAACCTGCGTAGTACCTTCATGATCTCCACCCTTTCGATCTCTGCTGAGACCCTGCATTTTCCAGCCCATTCTGGGAAATTCTCCATTATCATTACAGATAATGCTATGGCACAGAATCATTGAGGGTGGAAAGAATCACTGCAGATCATTGTGTCCAACCCTGATTCTCAAGCAGGGTCACCTAGAGCCAGTTGCCCAGGACCCTGTCCAGTTGAGTTTTGATTATCTACAAGGATGGAGACTCCACAGCCTCTGTGGGCAACCTGTTCCAGTCCTCAGTCACCCTCAGAGTAAAATTGCTTTTCCTCTTTAGTGGAAATTCCTGTGTTTCAGTTCCTGCCCCTTACCTCCAGTTCTGCACTGTGCTCCACTGGGAAGAGTCTGTTTCATTCTTCCTTACTCCTTCCAACAGGTGTTTATCTGAAGGCAGAGCAACAGACGCAAAGCAGAGGCAGACCAGATCCAAGCCCAGGGTTCAGCTGAATTTCTCAGGTCTAGAGTGTGTGAAAACTTGAAACCACAGGACTGGTCCAGGGCTCAGGGGTGCTTGGGCCATCCCTTCTCTGCCACTGATTATCTGTTGCCTTGGGAAGCCACATCATCCTGCCAGGTCCGTGCCTCTCTTCATTGAAAACATCACACTGATGGATGAATGCCTCCTCCTTTAAATAGGATTTAGAGTACAATAGCTACCCTTGACACAAGGTATTCAGCTTTTTAGCACTGAAATAGAGCAAAATTTCAGCCATACCCTCAACTTGATGAGAGCTAGGTGTTCCAAAATGCCTGGTTTTGGAGGTGCTCCTGTGCTACTTGGAAAAGAGGGGAGGGAAAAGGACTTCTTTCTTATATGAAGTTATAAGAGTCTATGCATCATGACTGCTAAGGAAGAAAGGGGAAAAACATCAGTCAGACATTTTTTTTGCAAATTCCATCTGGATTTGCCACTGCACCTGATCTGGCAGTCACTGCCTAAAGATCCATTAGAGGTAAGTTCAGGCCCTCCTTTTGTAGCTCACCTCAGATACAGTTTCCAGTTTGCCAGTGCTCAGCTGTCAGACATTGGTACAGCAGCTCACTGCTGCTTCCCTTTCCCCAGTGTTACTCTGGATGGTGTCGCTCTGCTGGATGATGGGCATCAGCAAAGTCCCATGATCACTTTCTGTTGACTGAGAATGAGTTTCCAGAAAAGAAACAGTAGAACCAGATGAATCTCAGTGGCAAGAATTAAGTATGAGTTGTTTGAGACTGTGACTGTGGCTCAAAATACCCATGTCCTAATCTCAACTTTCAAATTATTTTTGTAAGGATCAGAGGTTTCTGCCTTGGTCTTAAACACTTTCATGGCAGGGACCACCTCTCCCACTGATTTAGAGAGTAGTGATGACACAGAAGGAAACTTCACAGCCTCTTGTGCTACAAAAATTGCAGTATCACCACTGTCAGGCTGAGGGTGAAATACCAGAGAAGTGAAGCCCAGGACTGTGCCACCAGTTTGTTTCAGAAGTGGGACCAACAACTCTGAGAGTTCCCAGTTGTGTTTGATGCTTATCAATTTGCCAGCAGGCTTTTCAGTGAGAAAATCAGCCTTAAACCTCACTATCTCAATGGGCTTAGTTTTTGGTGTTAACTAGTTGCCAAGCACTTGATCAGAAAAGTGTTTCTGAGCTTTAGGGGAGTGAATAAAAAAAACCCCACACTTTCACAGAAAGGTGGGGATGTTAGTTCCCAGAACAGACACTGGTGTGAGACAGTGAGAACTCTCTGGATACCTGAGTGCGTAACATTCAGACATAGTTCTGCATTCATGAAATTGGGGTCAATAACACCATTACTGATGCTAACTATGGCAGTCCCATTTCCCAGAGTGTCAGCTGTAATAAAATAGTTCCCCAAATGTCAGGCTGATCATAAAGGATATTAGAAGCCTAATGGAGCACAGTCATACTTCTAATTGTGAATAAAATATCAGCAAACGACTGAATACTTTGACAGTGTTGTTTAATAATTAGGCCAGGATGCAAGAGGTAGGATTCAGCTTGCTGCTGAAAATGAGGTAGGGCTTATGATGAAGGGAATAAAGAAAGCCTTTTGCAAAGGCAATTTGAGAGGAAATATCACAGGAAGAGTGCTGTAAAAAATGTCATGGATGTGGTCTCAGCATGCATAGTCAACAGGAGGGCAAGCTCGTTCCATTGATTGCCCAGGGAGGAGAGTGCCAGAACCACATGTTGGTGCATAAGCTAAGTTTAAAGAGCAACTTTGTCGTGTTTGCTTTCATTTGGGTTTTTACATCAAAGACCTTGTTTATCCTCTCCTCCAAGCAAAAGGCTACAAGAGGCAGAGCCATCCTGCTACTTGAGCAGTAAAGAAAACCTAGCAGCTTTGAGCTAGAAACATGAAAGACTATTTTTGTGACCTTACTTTGACTTTGACAGTCTCCAGAGATCCTCCTCATCCCTTGATTACTGTGCTTTTCTGAGTGATGCCACTAAAATGAAGTTACACTTCATGTAACTTCACTAAACTGGCAGGAAGGTATTTGGTGTTGCAGAGCTATGAGAAGTTCTCCTTGTCCTCCACAGAGACATGGCACTTTGACCACCTCCACTCACTGCTGTGTATAGAGACCACTACCTTTGATGACTCCATCCCAGACAATGTCCATCAATGATGGGAAAACTGTAGCCAGAAATGGCACAGTGGATCTGCACAGGGTAAAGAGGGTGTTTTGAAGATAGATAACAAGGAGTACAATAAGGTAGTTGGATACTGTTCTGATAGAGGTTGATGAATGCTTGTGACAGACAGGCAGGAGGTGTTTGAGAAGATCCCAGTGGATTTTAAGGAACAAGTTTCCCACCAATGGGGGAACTGGATGGATTTTTGGGACAAGAGAATGGGTGAATTGATCTGCACTTGCCTTCATCAGTTGTGCTTACAACAACTCCCACGGCACTTTCGGCAACATCAGCAGAGTGTTATGGCTGGCATCCTGGCCCTGTTCCAGCAGTAATAATTATATCCTGCTTTCCCAAATTCCTCCTGTACTCTCAATTAGAAACAATTTTCTTTTTCAGTTCATGACCCAAACAGTTGCCTCGATTAGTTGTGCAATGTTGATTAAACAAGCCAGTTCTTATAGATGGTTGGAAAGGGCTTGGGAGTCCATGGGGATTTGAGCACTGATGGAATGCTCAATATTAATAGAAATCAATAGAATTAATGGGTTAATTCCGTGCTAATACATAGTGCTGGAGGAGAAGTTAGGCTAATGAAAATGCATGTATTCCCTAAACTATTCCATTTGCATCAGATGATTCATCCACCACTGCTTCTTTCAAACAACATTAATGAGATTAAAAGCACATTTACTAAATGTACATGACCAAGGGGGGAAGGGAGCACAAAGTTACTTCCAGCAAACTCTGCCTTATCTCTGTACCTGGTTGGTTTGGGTTTTTTTTGCAGGTTAGCTGGGGAGCAGAGGAGAACGAGGGATGTGTTGTGAAAAGGGGAATTTTCCTTTGAAGGCAACCAACTCTTGCTAGTGATTGCAGGATGATTTGTCTAGGTGTGGACCTTTCCCTAGATCTGGCCTAAGCTAGTTAAAATGATAGTGAAAAATTAGAAGCTGTAGCTATTCTGATGCCATGCTAAACCCTGCCTTGCATTGGCTTTATTTCTCTTATCCTGGATAGACCCACCATAAACCAGAGTTACAGCTCCTGAGTTTTCCTTCTTCTGGTACTGATTTGTGACTGGAAATGGGTCTCAGTGGCACGAGTAAAATGAGGTAATAATTGCAAATATCTGGGGCTGCAAGAAGAAATGCACATTTTCAATATGCTCGGACATCCCTGGCTATCATCGAGTCCTAGCTCTTGTCAAAGGCCAAGAGGAAATATTGGTGAAGTGGGGCCCATTTAGTCTGGAGAAGAGGCACAGGAGGATACAGCCTTTTATAAAGGGCAAGAAGTCATAAGCCTACCATGAGGCAAGATCAGGAGTTAGGAAACACTGAGAAAGTGAAACACTTGAGCGGTAGACATCACGGAGGGGTCTAAAGTGCAAATTAGATGCATACCTGTCAGGGATGAATGCTATCACAAATCAAACCTCTTGGGTTTGACTCAGGTCTTAGAGAAGCCCTGGTACAAGGTTTCAAAACTGCCCAGACCCCAGTAAATTTTTCAACTTTTTCTTGTCCTTGCAAAACCAAAAAGTCCCCCTATCTGGATCTTGGGGACCACAAAAGGAAGTTTGCCAGCATAAGAAAGGATTGAAAAAAATAACGTTTGATTTGATAAACAAATGGCATCTGCGCAGGGCCTGTGACCAGGCACTACAGCCACTAAACACACCAAGGGCTGTATTCCACGTGCCATGTTGCATATACTGTATTGCACACACTGTATTGCGTGTAGGTATTGTATATGTTGTGTTGCATGTGCTGTATAATGCATTTTCGTGATTGCATATGCATGACCAAAGAGCTTTTTGGCTGTGGCCCTGTGTGGTCGGTCTGATAAAAGAGCCCTTTGTAGGTTGCATCCAAAGACCACCCGGGCAGCTTGTGACTCACTTCAAAAACAAGGCAAGCTTGCTGTGGGGCAGTCCAGACACCGGCCGCTGGGCAACCTCAGCCTTAAAACAAAACCCACGGAGCAGGTGGTTATTCTAGCTGAGCGGAGCAGGTTGCAAAACCTTTGGAGTTTTTCCCCTCTGTGGGAAATATTGACAAAACCAGAGGTAAGAAAGACAGTCCCAACAGCCTGATGAATTTTTGGCAAAAGAGAAAATGTTTTTGGCTGAAAAGGAGGTGATTTGGATGCTGTATCTGTGGTGCATGCTGGGAGATGAACTCCAACTGTGAAACTCAGAGCAGAAGTGAGCCAGATTGCAGGATTTACCATGGCCACAGTTCAGAGGCCACATTTGTCTTAGTTTAGGGATATTCTGGTTTTAGACTTAAAGGCAAAACCATCTATCATCTTTTGTTTGTCCATGCATCTTCACTCCCTCTGTGCAAGTCTAGAGCGTTGGGTGGGTAAAAAGAAATGCCTGATCCCACAGCACTGCTTGGAGGGATTATTTTTGCACCAATTCTACTTCTACATGGCTCTCCCCAAGACTGGAAAAGGAACCAGTTTAAATCACCCAGACAAAAAGCTGTGTTGCAAACAAACAGCAACGGCCACTGAGTTTCCCACGTGCCGTTACAGGGCTGATGTGGAGCCTGTGGTAAATATGAGTTCTACAGCTGCTTCTGCATCCCCTGAGCTCAGGGACTCTCTCTGCCCAAATCCCCACGCTGCCTTGGGTTTGTGCAATGAGGCAGGTCTGGTGAAAGGGGACCTTATAAGTGACAGGCAGCCCTTGCGCCCCAGGAATGCCTCAGATGTCTGTTTCTCTTGGCATCCCACTATCTCTGGCTTTCCTTAAATCACCACCTGAATGAGTCCCATTATCTACATAATAACTCCATTAAAAGATGTCTTTTTTTTTGACCCTAGACCATCCCAATCCATGCAGTGGTCAGAGCTGCTGTTAATATGCGGATTAACTTGTTGCTAATGATAACAGATTTTCTTTGAAAAATTGCCATTTGGGACAACTTTTTCCCCTCAAGATGCACCTTGCCCAAAGTTAAAATGTAGGGAAGAGGCTGTTTCATTGGGGAGGGAAGGGTTGGCTAGATAATTTAATGAAAATCCCTCCTTTTGGTCTAAATGAGGTTTCTAGCTTGTTCGGCTTTGTAGAGTGACTTCACCACTAGACTGGGGACCAAATCCCTCAAATTCACTGCTCTCTCTATGGCACAAGCAACAAGCAACTTTCTCCTTCTATCAGGGGGTCTCTTATCCTCTCCATGGGTAGTCACGAGGAAGTGCCTTAACCATTTATGCACATACAATATCAATTTAGTATTTTCCTTAATTTACTAAAAGTGGCATTGATTTCCCACTTGATTTATCGTTCTTCTAGACCTGAGCACCACTGTGTTTTTCACGTAATGAACTCTGTATCCAGAAGCACTTATGTGATGTGGCAACTTTATTTCCAGAAATGTTTTACAGTTTTAGGAGCGTGTCTCCCAGCTTACATGATCAGCAGTCTCTCATTCCTGTGTCCACTGGTGTGCACCCAACACTGCGTCAAGGGCTCAGTACACACCAGACTAATTTGGCCTATGCTGTGGTCTCCATAGGAAGAGAACCTGGGCACACTGCCTGGGAGAACCCAGAGAGTATGCAGGCCAGGACTGGTCATTTCTGTGACTCTTCTCTCCTCTCTTCATGGAATTGATGAAGTATGAGTTAGTCAGCAGTGTAGAGGCATTTGAATCTGTCTTCACTGGGACTAGTCGTGGGTGTGAAGAACCGTAGTATGAAGTCACTCCAGGTGTGTGCACATCTGTGTATCATTAAGACTCCAGCAAGATGCAAAATGGACATGGGATGTCCCTACTTTATCACCCAGACATGAGCAGGGCAGATCAAGGTCAAGATGCTGCTTTCTCTTCTACCAAGCCATAATACATGATCCCACATGCAACCCAGTGGCCTTACTGTGGTGACACCAGGGAATATTCTGGCCTGCAGTCTGTGAGTCCCATGTAGCCTGCATGTTTGCTGGTTCTGGAAATTGTGCCACAAGACAAGGGGTGTGACAGACATATTCATCGCACGATGTTCTGCTGCAGAACAAGACCTGGAGGGCTTCGCTCTGCTCTCAAAGCAGCTAAACACCTGTAGTGCTCAGCCAGAGGTCAGTCCATGGTACTCCGTTGGATACAGTCCTACATAAACAAGTGGCAGATGAAAAACAAGTGTCCTGATTTTCATTTTAATATCTTTTTCTCCCGATTTGCACAAGAAAGAGAACATCACTTAATATTCAGAGCAGATACTTGGCAACAACCTTGCTGACCACTGACAGGTCAAAAGCCTGCTCTGAATAGATATGAGTGTATCCAGAAGAGGAAGCAGAGATGACCAGTCACACCAGCAAATCATCCAGCCCATGAAACTTACCTTTAATCTCATACTTTTCTGTGCCACTGACTTCACTGCAGAACTGACACCATAAAAAATAAGACCAAGGTCTGTTCTTTGTGCACTAGAGGCATCTGTGATATTAGCAAAAATCCAGCTTCACCAGACTGAGCTCCATAGAATTCCTGTGGCTTTAAAGTTGTGTGACTATGATTAAAACCTTGTCCTTACATTAATTCATACTTCACAGGCCTTTTTTCCAAATGTTTCACATTGTGAGTCCGCTGGGGAAATTCCAGCTGCATGTTCTAGATTCATGATCTGTTTTATTTTGTCATCTATTCAGTCTCTTGTCACTGTGGCTACTCAGTCAAAGGAGAGGAAAATTATTGTGGCTTTCCCCCGGGCTGGTGTAAATCAGCATAGCTTCAGTGCAGTCATCTGAATCAGCTGTGTCTTCACTCGTTTGTGCCAGCTTCTTATTTCATGAAATTGGGGCTTTCTCCATAGCAAATGGCATTGCAAGGAGGTGGGAATATGCAGTACAAGTGTGCAGCACAAGTGTAGTACAAAATTCCCAGCTTGCAAAAGCAACCTAAAGGGGAACTGTCTGAAGATGGAGTGAATGGAGAGGAACAGTGGCTGGCTCAGGACTTAAAGGCGGTAGACAACTAAGTTTGCGACCTGCATCACTATCAAGAGAATAACCTAGTTTAATGCCTGGCCCCTGACCATCAGCCTAGAATTGGAAGTATAGGAGGCTTGAGGGCACAATGCTAGCTGAACCCAAGTAGGTTTCATAGGCTAAAGAGAAGTTTAACTAGGCTCAAATCTGTTCCAAATAAGTCTGTCCCTGAAAAGTGCCCCACAAGAGCTACAAGAAAACTGGAATTGGGTGAAGTGTGAAATGAGTGCTTCAGTGGGGATGGCTGTGGTCACTAGTAAAGAAAGTGGATCCAGATCCAGAAAACAATTTAAACAAGGCTGAAATGACTAAATCCTTCTAAAGGATTTAGGAATTTTATCCTTATTTAGTCAGACACTTCTGAATTGGCTCCTTATTCAACACTGGAGGCTCTCTGTGCTCCAGTGAATATTGAGTGCCATCACTGGCAGTGCCCTTTAGGATATATTCCCGGGCACAGTCAGGCTATATGAGCAAACTGCAGGTAAACTAGCCATGCACAGACACCTCTGTACTGTGGCTGGACCTAGTTCTGAAGTGTTCCAGGTTCATTCCAAAACCACTAGAAACAAACACCCTATGGCTTCCATTTACCTGGTAGTAAACCTGAGGCCTCAAAGCTTCTTGTGCAAAAGCCAACACCTCCAAACCCACTTCCCACCTGGGGAAACCAAAGCATGGAATGCTTAAGGGATTCTAGTGTCATTGCTAGGAACTAGACCAGAAGCCCTCATTATGGGGCTCATGTGTTGTGTGCAGACCACACCATCTCACCAGGCATATGTGCCACCTCTCCAAAACAGGCTACATGTCCTCTCATGAGAGATAAAGCATAAAATGTGGTATTCACTACTGATCCCATGTGTGTGCATCAGATGTAAAGGATTTGAAGACAGAGGGGTTCAGCAGTGCCTGGAGATGAGATGCCAGTGCCCCTCTCCAGGGCAATTTCCAAAGCTGTGAAGTATTTATTTTGGAGTTAATGAGGACAGTGGGAGGTCAACACAGGTGCATGACACTTGCTGATATCTTGTGGGGGGGAGGAGAGGGAGAATGGTCTGACCTAATTAGAGAAAGTTAAGGTAGAAAAGCCAAGCAGTCAAAAGACAGGCGATGACAGATCCAAGGCTGTCTGTGCAATTTAATTCCTTTTCCCTGATGCATATCCATTCTGATATGGTCTTTAATTGCATGCTTAAAAATATTGATACTGTTCTTGGACAAGATAACAATCTGTAATGTGGAGGTATTGAGTAACTGAAGACACAAGCCATTGGTACATAAGCGAGGCAGATGCAACAAGCTTTTCCTTTAGCTGAATGCAGAGTCCAGGTTTCCAGGATGGGAGGAAAACCACAATCCCTTGTACCAGAACAATGATATTTTGGCAAAGAGAGAGGAGTTAGGGGCCACGGTGGACAGGCAGTCCTGATGGTTTGCTGAGACGCTGGTGTATGCAGGACTCAAACCCTTTGTGGACACAGAATGAAAACTCCACACTGAGGCAGACCAGCGCAGGGGGGCGGAAAACTCATGGGGAAAGCAGTAACAAGATGTGAGGGAAGAAGTTACAACTAGAGGAGCCAAAAGAAGCACTTTTTGGCAGGAAGAATGGTTAGCCATTGGAACAAACTGCCCAGGATGATAGCAGATTTCTTTGTCTCTTGAGGTAGCCTCTGGAAAATACACGAGCCAAAGACATTTTACAGGCGCCATTATGACTGTACGTGGATGCAATCCTTTGGCTTATGTAAGGGAAGAGGTCATCTCCGACATCCTGGCCTCTGAACTGGTGAATCATATAGTCCTTTTGCTTTATTGAAAAGCCCCTGACTCACTCATGCAGGCAGCACTGAAGTATCTAATCAACTGCTTGCTGACCACAGCAGAATGGTGATGCTCACACATCTTGGCAGTAATGTAGATCCTGACAGGGGAGCAGCCAAGCACTTCAGATCTTTTCCCTTTTCCACCCATGGGTGTTATTTTTTTCCAAATAACCTTACACTGACTCACTTCTAGACTGTATATTAGCTCTGTTCTGATCCACAACCACGTTCACCCTCTGTTCATCCAACAAAGGCCCTTCATTCCTAAGGTCCCTGCTGCCTCTCCTTGGCCTCGTTTGCTCTATAGCAGCTGCTGACAACTCAATATGAGACCACACAAGCAAGGAAGCACTTGCAGTGCAATCCTAAACATGCCCATCTTCTGCATTTCCACAGGATCCTCCCTTTACATTGTACCAGGTCTAGGTCTGCTGAGTCTGGTCTGGAGACAGGTTTGTGCCCATTCCCTCCTAGCTGTCATCTCTCCCTTGTGGTTTCTGGGGTTTTAAATGTGTGTGACAATCATCCTTTCCCAATGGCACTGCTATCACTACCTTGTTTGGTCATTCCCAACTTTCTTATGCATCAGGACCTTTCTGCTGCTCAGTGGGGAAACACGATAGGAGCTTAGTTCTTCCTCATGCACTGGGAACCTGTGTTTATCCACAGCTGAAAAAACACTTTAAAGAAGAAAAGCAGCCACTTTGCCTTATGGCTTATCCCTGCACACAGCCAGGAGCACTGGCCACTGACTGGAATAGCACTTGGGAACTGAAGTATGACCCTATAAGGTGAAAGGCAGCAGAGGAAACGTACCTCACTGGTAGTATTGTCTCTGGCCAGGTCCCAGACAGCTTTGAATGACTTTTCATTGTGTGATGGAGGAAGAGGGTCCTCACAATCAGATGCTGGCACAATTTTGTGTTGTCTTCAGCAAAGTAGCACAGGACTGAGAGTAGCCTCAATGTGCCACGTGGGGGGAAAAGCAGGTTATTGAAATAACAAATGTCATTCAAGGAGAGCTATGATTAGCTGGACTTTGTACAGGCAATTAGTTGGAAAGTTGAACTTTATTGCTTCTAGCTTTTTCATCTGCTTCTAGTCTATGTAAACTTCATGATGCTTAATATCAGATTAAACATTAAACTTCTTTAAACCAGCTAATCGAAGTCAACAGAAAGCAGAGAAGTAAGGCCAAACACACTGCTACCTATGCTGATCAGATGGTAGAAAATGTGATTTCCCTTTAAAGGTCCTGTTGATTTAAAGGTTGAAATTCACTGATGTGCAATAGAGTTTTTAATAGTCCACATGTTCCTGGTAAACCTTCATAATCAATTTCCCTTATGCTCTTCTCTTGCATTATCCATCATAATCAACTTTCCCCAGCTCTCCTCAGCAAGCAATGCTGAATTTCAGACCTGTTTGCAACCTGGTGACCTTCCTCTCCTGCCCTGCTTCCCCAGTATGAAACCTATGAATAATCACTGAAAGTATGTTAGAAATAATTGCATGTGTGTTGCAGCCAGTAATTAAATTTTAGGATTCTACTCCTGTTCCTGAATGGACTCTTGCTTTATAAGGGTAAGAAAAGCCTTTGAGCAAGTTATGTGACCTTTGTATGGATCAAGTTGTCTTGGATTAGAAGATCACTTTCTTATAGCAAAATTCTTTGGTTATTTGAGCAGAGACTGAAAACAGATTTCCAGGACAGAAACAGGGACAACATGAGGAGAAAGTTCAGCATGAAGGTTCAAACCTTGCTTAATAGCTTATTATTATTTAATTTCCTTCCCTCCCCTGGGATCTCTAGGATGGAAGGAACACATAATTGTTATAAATGCAGGTCTAACTCAGGTGAAGACATCGTGACTTTAGGATGCTGTTTCCTTCCTCAGTGTTTCAGAAGTGTTGCTTTCCAGGGGACCCAGTGTTTATAGCAGATGACACTGCTGGCACTTTGCTGCTGTGCTACACTAAGAAAGCCCATTCCACCTTAAGCTCTGATTCTAGCTGGATGGCTCCAGATGCTTTATTTAATTCCTGACACAAGCCAGAGGTCTTCTCTTTAATCAGTTTGCTACTTCCCTTGACAATGAAGTTAATGATCCCTGCTTTGGCCGCATTTGACACCTGGGACTTGCATTTTCATTGTCACCTCTCTTTGTTTCAGTGCATCATCCTGTTCATCTGTGACCAAGATTAAGCTCCAAGGGTCATATCATTCTAGTTTCATCTTTCTGCAGCTGAGTTGGTTGCCCAGCCTAATGCTCTGCTTGGTTTCCAGTTGCTGCTCCAGAAATATACAGATTTCCCATGGGATTGTGTCACATCTGCAATCCCATTCATGTCTCAAATACCCTAGAGCATCTCAAATGGCACTAAATGCCCACATGTGGGCAATCAGCTCCTCTATTAATATAGAAAGGTAGATGCCTAGTTCAAACTGGAGCAGCTAAAGGAATGTCAGACAATTTCTATCTTTCTTCCTCTGTATGAATGACAAAGTAAATCAAAATTTGCGTTTTCTATTTTATTTTTTTAACACATTGTCTCTGTAGTTCATTATCCGCCCATTTCTACCTGCCTCCTGCCCAGTGCCTGAACTCAGCATCTGTAGGGGAAGCCAACCTGTCTTCCTTGTTTCAAAACAACCCCAAGACATAGTCAGTTTTTCTTCTCTCTTTCTCTCTGTTTCCCTGTTTTGTGGCCTCCACATTGGTTTTATGCTTTTTACTACTAACAGTTAAATGGATGAAATATCTCTTTCACTCTCCTTTTTATGAGATGTATTTTAAAAGTCTTGCCAAAGCTGCTTAGATCTTGCAATGCTGCTTCTTACTTTTCTGTGCAGCGCTCTAAATATTACACAAGGCACAAATACGATGCTTGCTCTGCTTCCAAAGGTAGATTTTTAATCCAAGGTTAATGATGAAAATAGCACCTCTTGATCTAACTTGCTGTCAGCCCCTGATGTTCTGGGCAATGTAGATACACATAATAAGAAGCAATCTTGTGTGTAAAGTTATATTAATGCATGGATTGGGGTTATTATGTGACTGTATTGATGTAGACTATACCATCATGCTGGTTTGGGATGAGAAGTGTGGATTTCAGCTCCTTCTGGATTACTGGTGGCATGTCCCAATTTGTGAATCCTTGCATTTACAGCCTCAGTGCCATTTTAATGTGGTGTTTTGTATATTTCAGTGTAAGTCCTCATGGTTTTGTCTTTTTGCTCTTCCAACACATCCTGCCTTTCCCCTTCTATAACCTTCCAGCCCACGTTTGTTGCCTGCCTTTCCACAACAGCCTTGTTGGCTCTGGGGGTGATCACAGCTAAGTGAGGCTCCTTAGACTTTTCTGTAGTTGGGGAAGGCATAGAAGTGTTTCTGGAGACTAACTGTAAGCACTTAATTTAGGTTCCTCTAAGGACTGCCTAACTCACAGACAGCTCTGTGTTGACGACCTCTCTGTAGTGCTGCTGTAATATATATTACCTACTCATATGCATACTTATGTTTAAATACATACTTCTATATATGTAAATGCATATATATATAGCTGCATACCTAAATTCCAGCTGTCTTGCAACAGTGCCCATTTCTCACTGCCTTTTTCTTCCTCTCATCTTCAGCAAGAAGCTTCCCCAGTTTTTTTTTTTTCCAACTTGGCTTCTTCCTCTAATCTCACTTTCTGCCTTATTCATCTTCACTTATGCTTTGAGCTTGCAGACTCCAGCCTTCATATTTAATATCTAGTGTCAGAAGCAAAAAAAAAAATGTTGGCATAAGAATAAGGGATGATAGATAGACACAATGACCTAGGCTGGTACAGACATGTGCACAGTTTTGTCTTTGAACCCAAGGTTGCCTGGGAAAGTGCCACTGGAGAACATATATTGGAGCCCTGTGGTTTTGTAAAATCAGGAGAAGGATCTCTGTTCTTTGATTTTAATCATCATTCATCTTCATAAAACTTCAGGGGGGTTTAGCTTTTGTTTGAATGAATTTTGTGACTTCCAGAGAAAACAGAGGCGGGGGAGTATAATTGAGAGCTTGTTTAGTGCCAAATTCCTCTTAAAGCAGGGAATGCAAATCGCAGAGCAAGTGTTGAATTATATATGATTAAAACTGCTTCAGTCCTTGCAAAGAAAAATAAAAAAGAGCCTTTTTTATTCACCAGTTAATCATGTACAAAAAAAAATAAAAATTGGATAGAACAAAAATTAACTTAATCACAGAAAAAGGGGTCACAGTTCCTGCTTGACATATGGCTGGGTTCTCTATCATAACAGTGCAGTGCAGAATGCACTGTCATTTAAATGTTTTAAAGAGGTACATTAAGAAAGGAGTTCATTGATAAATGACCCTTTAAAAATGGGTGAGATTCTCTCCTTACCAATGAATGCTCAAGGTCTATCCAATTTTTTTTGGCCCGTCTTGTGTTTTGCAGGCAGAACTGGAAAGTTTTTTTAGTTATGTGTAATGATGTATAGGATAGATAAGAGTTTGTTGAAACCACTGGAGGCATGATCCAAATGCTGTCCTTTTTTGCTAACAATTGTTAGTCTGGCAGTGGTTCAAACTCAACACCCATGTACTTTCCTGATCAAGAAAGTGCCAGCAATCAAATGAAGAAAATGCAATTTTCTCTTTGCTTCTGTACAGTGTGAATGGTAACCTGAAAATGAGTTCTGGCCCCTGCTGAACCAACAATGTTGACATGCTCTTAGGACTGTTTGATGCAGTGGGCATCACGGCTCCCTCAGAGAGCTTACTGAACTTCATGTTCTCTCTGTCTTTGAAGACATTGCGCTTACTTTGTTATTGGCAGGAGTGGACAAGGGGATTCTATGTGCTCTGCATTAACATCAAGCCTGCAGAGATGATTTGAGGAGAATAAGGGTATGGAGTAAATAAATGGGATCAGCTTGCCCTTGATCAGCTGTTCCCTCAGCTCTGGCAAATACAGCAAAGAGGCACATGGACCTCCAGTGGGTGCTGAAATGTGCTTTGCTGCCACCTTTCTGCTGCTTTGGTAGCGGAGTGTCAGCATTTGGTGGTCACCAAAGGAGAGCTACAGAGCTTCAATAGCTGTGTGAGAGCCTGGTGAAGCAGGAAAGAGCTACTCACTTCATTACACAGATGGATAGCTGATACATATGGACTGTTGGTCAGATCTATTTGTTGAACAAGGCAGAGGCACTCATGGATGGGAAAATAAATACAAATGGGAAAACATCCTACCATCTGTCCTGCTATCTGGATGTTCTAGGGGCTTGGACAGCTTGCCCAACCCTGCATTCAGTCTCAAACAGCTTGTCTTTCATGGGCTAGTGTGGTGGTTGCAGCTCTTCTCTGATGGGAGGGCATCAAAACCCATTTTCTCCACTTCCCAAGAGAGTCCCTAACCCACAAGGCTGCATAATTATTCTCAGAGGAGGAGACACTGCTTCTTTTTTGAACAACAGTCTGACCATATCTCCTTCTACTCAGCTTTGGTTTTACATACCTTCATCTTGAGTACTTCAATGAAGTCACTGCTGATTAATACCAGCTTAACCCTGAGAAGAGGGAGGTGCCTTGTTCTGGGAGTGCGACACTTCACATGGACTATATTAATTTTTCATTTGGGTCTGATTCCAGCATGTTTTCATGATTTTCAGGCAATTGCGCTCCCTTTACAAGTTCACACCAGCCACGAGGTCTTCAATAATTGCAACTGGACAGTGTTGTAAGGGTGGAGACCGGGAAGGAATGGCACATACACAGCCTGCTCTTTCAGCAGAGAAGGGAGGATGCAAAAGTAATTTCTGACAGATGCTTCTGTAAATTATTCCACTGTTGGGGATTAAAAAGACCCTCTGTAATCTGTTCCACTCTTTAACTTCCCATATAACATTTTTCTTAATATCTAACTAAATCTCCCTTGCTGCACATTTACTCAAAATTACTTATCATCTTACATCCCACAACAGTAAAGGACTATCTATCACTGTCCGCTTCTGAACCATCTTGTTTACATATTTGTGTTCTCTGTTTTTTGTTTCTTCATAGCCTTCTTCCAAAACTCAATAAACCCAGTTCTTTCAAACCTTCCTTGCCCTGCAAAACTACTTATAATTTTAATGAAACTCCTCTGGGATCTTGTCATCTTCCTTAGCACAAGTTATCCCACCAAAAAGGTGGACCCAAACTCCAGTTGAAGCTTCACTAGAATTGAAAAGTGCAGGCTAAATGCTCCCTGTCATAAATATGCACTACTCGTGTCCCAAACCTTGTGTTTTCTGGCTTGCATGCTCTTGTTTTTTCTTGTTCAGCCTGTGATCATCTCCCATCCCACGGTCATGCCTCCCATACTGCTGGCAATTCACCCATTTCCAAGGTTTACTTCTCCCTCCTGTCCTCTCACACTTGCATCTCCCAGTGACACTTTTTATGCTGTTCAGTGTCATCCTCCTGATATCAGACAATGCCTTTAACAGTTCAAGATAATTTGAAATTCCAGTCTTGTCCTGCACATTGCTTGTGACCCCCTCTGTGTCTTCTCTGAGCCACAAATTACATAAATCTATTCTCCATTCCATCATCTAAGTCATTACAAGAATATTGAAGAGTACCAGACGCAGGACAGATCCTTGGAGACCTTTGTAGTCTGAGAATGTGCTCTTGCTACTCTTCTTGGAGCACGCTATTCATGAGCATCCACTTTGCTATGATTGCTCACCAGACGTTCTTATGGGTACATCAAATGGACCTGTGCTAAATAGCTTGCAAAAGTAAAAAGGTACCATGTCACTCACTCACTTTCTTGGCCAGTCTTATCCTGACTGGTCTATAATTCACCTGGTTCTTTCTTGTGCTTCTTTAAAAATGGCATTTCTTTGTCTTTTTCCATTCCTTTGGGATCCATTCTCAATGAGGATAGTGAAGACTAAGATGTTCCTTTTCTGCCATTTATTGTAGTTGATATACATAGACCCTCTGACAGGTACAAGCAACCCCCAAGAGAACATATTTTGGTGGAAGCAGTTGTGTGACATGAGGGGGACAACGACTGGATCTTAAAATAGTATTTGAAGGGAAAAACTCTTATTCTGTGGAGAGAGTGGTGGGACATGACATGAAGCAGCCTGGATCTCATTCTGATGGTCTTGCCCAGAAGGGTCCATCCTCAGAGTGCTTTATCCCCTGAGAACTGTTGCCCATCTCATCCCTCACATGTCCTGGCTTGCACAACAGCAGAAGTTCAGGCTCTCACACTTCCTTCTCTCAGAGAAGAAGCCCATGATGTTCATGCTAGATGTTCCCAATTTATGTGATTGTGCCTGTCCATCAATGGACAACCAGCCCAAACATCCCTCTCCACACCCTCAGCTTTGCTCCATCAACTGCTTCCCAGTTAACAGCTCTTCCATAGGAACGTGCTGTAGTCAGAGACCAAGACAGATGGAAAGCTTTTTTATTATTTTAATTTTCCCCTCATTTTTACCATTTTCAGGTTTACATCTTTAAAAGGTCTGAAACACTGGATGGTGTCAGGAGCAGGAAAGTGATACATTGCAAAAAAAGCGTATACCAGGAAAGAGGAGTGCTGGCATGAAGAGGGATTAAGTTACGCTAGAACTTTAATAAAATGAAAAACAAAATTCATCAGCAGAGAGAGTGGATCAGAGTCAAGAGACAGATGAAGCTCTGACTCTAAGTAAGGTCGTTAAAAGAGACAATCTGGTCTAAAAAATAAAGAAAAAAGGAAAGCAATATTACAATGTCGTTAATGGCATTGGTGAATAAGGCATAGAATTCTGTGCTGTCAGAACCTAAGTGCTCAGTGCTCCAGCCTCCAGAAATGCTTCTCTATTCATGAGACACAAAGTAAGGGAAGGGTTTGGACTGTCTACTAACACTGCAGATATTTTTTAAAAATAGAAGCCACTGCGATGTGCCCAGGAACAGCAGGAAAGAAGGACCAAGTCCCTAAGACCAAGGCTAGATCCTAAAGGACTCAATAGGAATATTCAGAGAAAATATTTTCCTTTGCCTGCCAAGGGAGATGTTTCCAAGACAATGGCTAGAGATGTGTTTTCTTTTATGCTGTTACCTGCCCTCTTGGGTCTTTGCGAATTGCTCTGACTATGAAGACTTGGAGAGTCTGCATTTTCAATGCCCCTGGTGGGAGATGTTACTTGTACATATTTTCCTCTGAGTTTTAACTTGCTCCTGAGACTTTTGACAGGAAAGTGCAAGAATTATTTGAAGGAAATGAGGGCATTGCAATACAAATAGATGATATCCTGAAAGACTGGGGGGGGGAGAAGGGGTGGGCAGTAAGAGGAGAAGACAACAAAAAGCTGCAGAAATGGGTCAGGAAATGGGACATGGCAAGAGAAATCTAATTTAAAATCAGAAATGTGAGATATTAGGGAGAAAGTGCAAGTGAATCAACATATACACAGAGACTCTGGCCAAAGCCAGGCGATTACAGAAATGCTGCTTTGACAGATAAGAAAGATTTGCAGAGTTCAGTTCCTGAAATAAAATAAGATGACAATTCTTCTTTCTGGGATGTTATGCAGAAGGACTCAAAATGAAGGGCCTTGGGATAGTTGGTAAGGGAATCTGGAGCATGAGTTATTTTTTTGTCTCTCCTTCCAGTTGTGAGCAGCAACACTGGAACAAACAGATGGGCCCAGTCTATTAATATGTGGTTCTCTGCCTAGTGACACTGACACAATTTTGGTTTTTTTAATAATGGGATGGTTTACATGGCATCAGGTTTCCTGGCATCAGATGGGATTCATTTTTCTGAAAAGAGTAAGAGAGTCTTTCCTCACAAGCTCATGGATTTCATTGACAGAGCATTAAACTTGGCTTAAAGAGGGAGGGGGACACTATGGGCATGCCCATGACAAGCTGTGGGATTGTCAGGTCAAGGTTAGAGGAAGGGGGTGCTAGTGAGGACCTACAGCCTGTTGCTCTGAGGCATGCTGGCACATTGCAGCATACCTGAAGTCTTACAGAGATGCAACAGGGACTCCTGAGGTAATATGAGCCAAGAGGGAAACATAACTGAAACACTTAACTCGGTGGAGTTAAGTGGTGTGCCTATAAGAAGGTGAAATGACTGGCAGCCCAGCTGAAGTATCTCTAGACCAATGCATGCAGCACGGGCAACAAACAGGATGAGCTGCAAGCCACCATGCTGCTAGAAAGGTACAACCTAGTTGCCATTACTGAAACCTGGTGGGATGAATCCCATAACTGGAGCGTGGCTATTGATGCCTCTAGGCAGTTCAAAAGGGACAAACAAGGAAGGAGGGCACAGATGTTGCCCTCTACATCAAGAAACAGATAGTGTGTGAAGAACTGTCTCTGAAGAACAACCACGAACAGGTTGAAAGCTTATGGGTACGAATTAGAGACCAAGGCAACAAAGGGAACCCTGTGGTTGGTATCTGCTGCAGGTTGCCTGATCAAGGGAAGCCTATTGACAAAGGCCCACTACAGGAGGCATCATGCTTGTAGGCTCTCGTTCTGCTGGGGTACTTCAGCCACCCCAACATCTGCTGGATGTAGCACAGTAGTAGCACAGTGAGCTGTAGACAACCCAGAAGATGCCTGGAATGCATCAAGAATAACTTCTTAAGCAAGGTAATAGACAGTCCGACCAGAGGACACGTGAGCCTGATGGCCACCAACATGAGTGAACTAATCGGGGATGTCAAAACTGGAGGCAGCCTGGGCTGCAGTGATTGTGCACTGATGGAGTCCGCAGTCCTGAAGGATAAAGTGTAGTCAGGATGCTGAATTTTAGGAAAGCAGAATTACAGCTGTTCAAGGATTTATTCAATAGGACCCCCTGGGAAAATGTCCTCAGGAACAAGGGAGTAAACAGAGCTGGCAGATCTTTAAGGACACTTTCCACAGAGCATAAGAGCTTTTGATTCCCAGCTAAGAAATCAGGCAAGGAATGTAACGGATTGGCATAGCTGGTCAAAACCTGCTGGTCAAACTAAAGGGGAGGCAGAAAATGTACAGGCAGTGGAAGGGAAAAGTATCCTGGGAAGACTAAAGGAACACTGTCCAGTTATGTAGGGATGGGGTCAAGAACACCAGGGCACAGCTGGAGCTGAACTTGGCAAGGGATGCAAAGAATAATAAGGACTTCTACAGATATGTCAGCCAGAAAAAGAAGGTCAAAGAAAGTATAGCCCCACCCCTCCCCAATGAGCAAGGCTGACAAAGTGGTAACAGCAGATGAGGAGAGGGCTGAAGTACTCAACAACTTTTTTGCCTCAGTCTTCACTGGCAACCTCTTTCCCCGCACCTCTCAAGTGGATGGACTGCAAAACAGCAATGTGCACTTCCAACCCAGAAGGCTAACCTAATTCTGGGCTGCATCAAAAGAAGGATGGCCAGCAGGTTGAGGGAGGTGATTCTGTCCTTCTACTCCACTCTAATGAGACCCCATCTGGAGTACTGTGTCCAGCTCCGGGGCCCCCAACATAAGAAGGACAGGGACCTGTTGGAACAGGACCAGCGGAGGGCCACAATATTGATCAGAGGGATGGAACACCTCTCCTATGAGGACAGGCTGAGAGAGTTGGGGTTGTTCAGCCTGGAGAAGAGAGGGCTCCAGGGAGACCTTGTAGCAGCCTTTCAGTACTTAAAGGGGGATTCTAAGAAAGATGGGGATGGACTTTTAGTAGGCCTGCTGCGATAGTACAAGGGATAACATTTTTAAACTGAAAGATGGTAGATTTAGACCAGATACAAGGAAGAAATTTTGTACAGTGAGGGTGATGAAACACAGGACCAGGTTGCAAAAGAGGTGGTAGATGCCTCATCCCTGGAAACATTCAAGGTCAGGTTGGATGGGTCTCTGAGCAACCTGATCTAGTGGAAGGTGTCCCTGCTTATGGCAAGAGGGTATTGAATTAGATAACCTTTAAATATCCCTTCCAACCCAAACTATTCTATGATTCTTTGAAACAGACTGCCAACCTAGACAGGGAGTTTGGGAAGTCAAAGAGATAAGTAAGCAAGCGCCTGAGCTTTGGCAAGCTGTGTCACCCAAAGATGAACTACCTGGCCATTAAATCCCTCTGTAAATGACTCAGCACAGTGTGGCAAAACTCTTGTTCACTCTGCAGACTGGTGGCATTGGTTTTCTGAAGTACTCTGGAAACAGCATCTTAATGCATACAGGGTTTTCTCTGCTGCAGAGTATGCTAAAGAAGAATATTCAGACAGTGAAGATGGATTCCAACAAAAAAATGGTCCCCAAACTCATTCATTACCGAAAAATGGAAGGGTGTTGACCTTTCAATTTCCAGCTGCATCTATCTATGCAGTTTGTGCAAACCAGGAACACAAGAGCTGAGTGCAGGCAGAGTCCTGAGAGTGTTTGAGCACCCTGTTCTTGAAGAATATCTAGAGAATAGCATAATGAATGCAAATCTGTTGGAAGAGATTTGTCTCTCTCTAGCACAGCAGGGAATAAACTTCTGGAAGCCATGGCAAAAAAACCCAAACCCAAGACATTGCAGAAAGCTATTAACACTGTAACTGAAAGAAGGCTTGGGAATTACATATCAATTCAAATCAGAGCTTTCTCTAATTGATAGTGTAGCATACAGATGCAAAAATTACTAGTGCCAAAAATACCACAGCCCTGAGGTATTGTATAGAATCTGTGAGATCTTGAAAATTGTGCTGCAGTGGTCACAAACAAACACAGAGATGAAGAAACTGCATATGCGCTAGATGTGTTGATAATTTCTACCTTAGAGAGAAAAAACAATGAAGATGGGTCAGATAGAGTGGACATATTGAATTTTCCAGGGTACTCTGAGACTGCATTATTAGAAACTTTTCTATTAATGTATCTTGTAGGGAGCACTAAACCTTTTGCTTGCAGATATGGACTTCCAGAAATGGTCGTGTTTTACAGTGGCCCTTAATTGGCAGGATTTAGCAAAATTTTCAAGAGTTGGTGAATGCCAGAATTCTTCAGTCAGATGATCTGAGGAAAAGTGGAGTTAAGGGAGTTTAAAAAACCACACACATATCTATTTATTTGTGTGTATAAAACCATTGCAAGCTCTGAAAAAGATCTGTATCTCACTCTGCTGGACTTAAGAAGCCTGCCTTTAAGGCACTGATCATTGTTAGCTGAAATTTTGCTCAGAAAGTGGAGAATCAGACTGTCTTGCTTATTCAAATCTAGGCTGGGAAGCTGAGCTGATCTTGAGGCACAAATAGATAGATAGATGTATAAAAATACTTGTACAACATCAAATGATAGCTGAGGAGCACAGTTACTACAGGCTCTGTGGCTGATGACCCCTGAATGCTGTTTTAGTGGCAGTTGAGCATAAGCTGCAATACAAGAATTATTTCTATTTTCAAAAGGGGGAGATGTAAAGGGCTCATGTTCAGGTTGATCTAGGAAATAGAGATGGAGAGATCATGTTAACAGCACGTTCTCCAATCTCCTACTGAAATACAGGCTTGTGAAACATATTTTTAATATAGATCTTGCTACAGATATGGACTGTTGAGGAACTCTGAGCACCACAGTACTAAGCTCTTTGGGGATCTTGCAGCTCAATCACTGTAGTTAAGGGGTAAACATTTATCACTGCTCTGCACTGAGAAGAGTAAATGTAGCCATTAGAAGCACCAGAGAAATGCCTGTTCTAATAGTTGGAGCACGTAGCACTTTCTTTTCTCTGAAGACTGGAAAATCAGCCCCATGGCAATCCTGATAATGAACTTAAGTATATAATCCAAATAGAGGAGACTGTGGTAAATGTCTAGCATGCTGCTGATGAATATTGCTTTGATTAAAATATTCTTTAGCTCTCCCAATTCCTCTGTATGTAGACCTCTATTTGTCTTTGCACGTCTCTACACAGGAACGTGCCACCCTTGCCCCATGATTTCTGCATCTGCTTGCTGACAGCTCTGCTTGTTCCTTACCTTAGACTTGTATCTGGGACAGGGACTTTTTATTTCTTTTCTCTGTGTCAAATTCAGCTGACAACTAAGTTTGGCTTCTTGATAGTGGCACAAAACAGGTAATCAACATTGCAATTGTAATTGTTTGCCCAGAGAGGCAATAGATGCCCCATCCCTGGAAACTTTCAAGGTCAGGTTGGACGGGGCTCTGAGAAAGCTAATTTAGTTGAAGATGTCCCTGCTTATTGCAAGGGGTGTGGACTAGATGACCTTTAAAGGTACCTTCCAACCCAAACAATTCTGTAATTCTGTGATTCTATGATTTTGTTTAAGTTCCTGGCTTCCCATCTAAAATTTCCCCTTTTTGTCACAATTCAGGGTGGCAACAGGCTTAAAAACATCCTCCTCCCTGTCACCCCCACTCTAGTGGGGGATGGATTTCTATCTTTGAGGCTGCTATAGCCAGATCTTGCTTAGAGAAAGACCTCATCAGGACTGTTGCTTTCACTATTGCAATGGAGACCTCTGACGTGTCACACACTCTTCTCAAGGACATTGAAGAGGAAAAGTCACAGCACTGGGCAGGGCAAATGGAAGTCACTCGCGTGTGGAGCATTACCAACAATTGCTCTCCTTTTTAGATCACTCTCAGTTCATCCGAATGCAGCACCAATTGAAGTGATAATGACTCCTCTTTCAATGGCAGCTTTCATTCTAAGTATTTTGATATGTCAGTAGGAGTTGCTTTAAAATGCCAGTAATAAATACACATTCAAAGCAATACACTTAGTGCCTTGGCTGTAAAGTCCATATAGGTTCTCATCAGCTGTATTTTTGACTGAATAAATGCTAGGCATGAACAATACTCACTTCATTTTCCACAGCCCTCCCTACACACACACACACACATGCACGTGCACATATCTCTCTTGCCTGCTTTTTGAAGAGATCAGAATGAGTTTTTCCAAGAGATGCAGACAACCTGTATGCTTCTCACTTTGCAGCCATGTCCAGTTATGTTACCTCACTGTGCCAGGTCTCTCCAAGAAAATGCATAGTAGATTCCTTTCTTACGAACAAGATGTCAGCAATGTCTTCCTGGAATCAACCTAATAGGAAGAATAAAGATCATTCTGAATATCAAGAATCCTTGATATTCCTATTGAGTCACCTTCCTTGGCATGTACTTCCTGCAGTGTACAGAGGTCAAATGACTTGTGACTTGAAGTCACAGGAAGGCATGCTATCAAAGCTTTTGCTCACCGTCACCGTTGAATAGCGGTATGTCTAGGGCCTGTCTAGCACATAGGGGATGAGGAACATCAGAGGTCAGAAAGGGGGCAGAAGACAAACTGGTATGTTTGAGCAGACTTAGCTAGAGTTAGAGGTAAAAAGAAGCAGTCTTGGGTCTAAATTTACTTTGTCATGCCTCAGCAGAGAATCTTTATGTTTCTGCCCCATGGCCAGGACATTTTAAAGCCAATCTTATGTGGAAATTGTGAACTTAAATCTATCTACATTAAGTACTTAGAGATCTCCTCTAGCCCTTGAGATCTCAGTTTTTAATACAGTTGTTCTTAGCTATCTACTAGATGTGCTCTTATCTTCACAGAGAGGAAGCCGATATCCATAGATCCTCAGTTCTCCCACAGGATGGGAGGATGGGATGCTTAATTTTAGGCATCTGTGCTCCTAGTGTTAAGACCCAAGTGATCACAAGCCCCACTAAGTAACGCCTCCTGTTGGTGGCATAGCTGGTTTCCTTAGGGATGGCAGAAGCACCTTTGTTGCTTTCAAGTGTAGCAACACGAGAAAACAGGGACTGAAACTCCTCACTATATCAATATCCCAGCATCCCCAAATTTTGGCAAGAAATAAATGTGGCATAGGTCATGTTCACTGCCAAATCTTGCGTCTTGTATGATACGGGTTTCAGAGTACTCATTTCAGAATAGCATGAAACAAGTTTGAGGCTTCATGTATGCTCCAAAGTTTTAAGTCTTCTTTCTGGTCAGATGGATTCATCTTATTTGGAATAGGTACCCAACTATTTGCAACCAGGCCATGTACTGAGTGTGATGGTCTGAGTTGCATCTTCCTTTTGTAAGAATTGCTTGTAGCTGATTCAGTGGTTACTCTGGCTGAGTCAGTCCAGCAGGACAGGGCATTCCAGAGGCATGTTTAGAAAACAAAGGCTGAAGCCTTGTCAGAAAGGATGTGTTAGTGTATGAGAGTAATGGTATCTAGGGAGACTTCACCCCAAGTTATCATGAGGGTTTTCATGAACAATTCTTTTCTCCTTAAGGGTAATGGAGGCATGATGTAACTTCACCAGATCACAGACACCCAGAGGGCTTCAGATTTTCTTCCAACTTGAAAGTTTGCAGGCACAATCCAACAACTAAGGTCCTAGTCCGTGTGGGTTTTTTTTCTGGCCACACTGTAGTCATTGACTTGGTGGGGGACAAATAAAATGCTTCATCTTATCAGGCTTCATCAAATTCAGAGCGACATTTGCCTTCTTAGCAAATGGCAAAGAGAACTACAGAGCAGTAGGGCTGTCAAAGATGAGTTGGGGATTATTGAGTTCATCTCAGCAGACATCTAAAACTCAACTTACTGTGTTCCCTTTGACTCATTTGTACTTTCATTTAACACTTGAGGCCATCATGTTTCACTCTCACTTTGCAGTCCACACAGGGCCGAGAATAGCCCACCAAAAACACCTTCCATCACCAGACTTGAGCAGAGGCATCATACTGAAGGACAGGTAGGGTGTCTTGTTTAATATGCTTCCTGCCACAGCACAGATCTTGACCAACAGGACAACTCAAGTTTTTAGTCTTCTCTGAAGGTATCTAGGTGTCACATATTAGTCTATATTAAGCAGAAAGAGGAATTCTGTTTTCTTCTGGTTTTGTATCCATGCAATTAGTAAATTATCTTCGATGTGGATCAGCTGCCAGAGGAGAAGGAAACACTTGGTGAATGTTGTTGTATTTAGTTGCATTTCCACAATGCCTGTAAAATCCTGCTTGAAGGCACCAAGCAAAAGGAGACAAATGATTGCTTACAACATGAGCCTAAGAGGACAAAGGTAAAGGTCAGAGCTGCAGGTACAAAGAATCAGGGAGCACATTTTTAGTGCCTGCTCGAGACATGCCGCATGTTGTTGGTCTGAACTTTTGTGCTTTGCTTTGACACCTTCAGACGTTACATTCCTGAGGTGTTCTCAGCAAATTCCACCACCCCAGTGCTGACCAGGAAGAGTCCCTAGCAAGTGGAGATCAGTTAGTATTGTGGGATGTTTCAACAGTAAATGGGAAATGAAGTTTGAGCTGTGTACAAGGGCTTGTTCCTTAGGTGATCCTGAGCACTTGGCTGTAAAATTATGATGTGAAAACATAGTCTAAACAAGGTTTAGCAATGAACACTTGCATTAGCCACCCAAACCCATTCACACATCACTATTGGTTTATGAATATTTGGGAAATACTAAGAGTGTTTCTTCCAGACTCCCTTTACCATATTTTTTTCAATCCAGGACAACTGTATGCAACATCTGTCCCACAAGTTTAATTTCATCCAGCTTGTTATGATTGTCCAGTGATGGCCTTTTCTACCAGCTGAACACAGAGAAATGGTGCCTACCCCATGTTAGAACATTGCTCTGCTGGTGTCGGTCACATTAGCACGGGCTGCAAGGACATTTTGCAATGTCTTTTCCCAGCCGTTTTCATGGCCTCTGTGCTGGCTGGAAGACTGATACTGTCATGAAGAGACCCATCCACCTTTGCAGGCCAAACAAGGCTTGTAGAGGGACAGCCTCTCACACACCATGATGTTGCATGTGATATATCAGAAGACCTCTGATATGCTGCAGGCAGATGAGGTGGCAGAGCAGGAGGTATCCCAGAGCATGGAGGATGCATGAGTGTAGGAGATCCAGCCTGAGCGTGAGGGGAGTGAGAGGCATGAACCTCCTACATCATACTTGTACTCATTGTGCAAGACTTGGCAAGACTGATTTTGGAAGAATTATGTAAAAGATGCCCACCTAACATAAATAGTTAATAAACCCCGTCTCTTTGTTGGAGATTTGGAAAAGTTAGTATCTTCTTAGCAGCAAATATTGTAAAAGCAAACACCAAACATTCTGGAGTCAACAGCTTGTCATGGAAATAAGAGTGTTCATCACTCCATCAGACTGTATGCCAATCAGGTGTGTAAAAGGATTAACACCTAATACTTACAAAAACTGTATGGGAGTGGGATGTGTCCCAAAGCCCAAGGTTGAACAGCATCATGAGAAATAGAGTGGTTCCTCCTAAAGCTGCTGAACCCCAACTGTTGGTTGGATCAGAAAGATAGTGTGTCAGGGCCCTGTGTTGGTGCTCTCCAGGCATTTTGTTCACCGTTTCCAGACCACATGGGGTCACCTTCACCCTTCTATACCCTAAACACAGCTGCATTTCCTTGATGAAGGAAATGGTCTCCCTGGAGGGGAGTCAGAACTCCTTGTTCAACAAAATGTTGAAAAATGTAAGAAAAATATAAGAGAAAAAATGAGGATCTATTATGGCAATGAGAAGAGCCATATTTTTCTTGTAGTCCTGTACATTAGAAGTAACTTTATGTAAGTATCACTGAGGTAAGCAAGAGCAGAAACAGATGTGGAGCACAGCTACAAACAGGATGTGAAAATAAACTCATTACTCCATCTGCCCACCATAAACAGCATGAAATTAGCAGCAAGCGAGGAATAAAAACCCAGACAAATGGCCATTTAAAGAGAGCAGAGGGAGCTGGAAGGTCTGCTATTAGAAAAGCAGAGGCACAGAAAGCCCAATCCATGCACAACCTAGTCCATATCCCAAGCTCCCTGATCAGTCAGGGGGCAGAGATGGAGGAAAATCCCATGGTGAAAAGTCCTCAAGGTGCTATTTTTGAAGGCAAAATCAGAAAGGCTTTGGGAGAGAAGACCTGATCTTGCTTTTGTCCCTGCTTGCTAGGAAGCGCCATCTATTTTATAAGTCACAGAGAATTATCTTTTTTTTCCCTAAGAGGCGCTCTCTTAATGTTCCATAAAATTACTCTCTCAGGGGTAGTGTGAGGAGGAAAACGTGGCGTTATGTTGTCTCAGTTGCAAAGACATTGCTAACAATAAAAGCCCCTGAATGATTTGGTTTTTAAGTGACATGATTATGGAATGGGTCATTCGTGACGCTCCACTTCAAGTTGCTTCAAGCACCTCTGTCATAAAGTCTTGAATAGGGGTGTTTTATGCTTTGGGTTTGGACTGTAAATATTCACCCCTGGCCTTTGTTCTATGAAGCAAGTCTCAGATTAAGGATATATTTACTTAAAATTTTGCAGGAAAATTTCTCAAATGATCAATCTCCTTGATTTATTTAAAGTGGGATCCTAAAATGTTTTACAGCTTTTACAGGCGGACTCTGTTTATAACCATCTTGGGGAGTATCTTCTGCAATTCATGTAGCGGAGAGGGGGAAGGAGGGTCATAATTTCTATTTTAACCTACTTTTCTAGCAGCTGACATGACACTGACAAAGTCGTCTCTTCTAGAATAAAATCTGCCACACTTTATTCTCATCCAGAGGAGATCCTATGGAGAAAGCCAGGGCAAAATAAATCAAGCATTTTTTTCCCCCCTTATGGATTCTGTTTAGATATGTGCATGGAAAATTCAGTGGTGTCTGAAAGCAAAGACTATGAGCAGCTCTGGCTCATTTTATGGGTCTCAGTGAAATTGCAGACAAAATGATATTTCAAGGGAACTGGTTCCTTGTGTTCAGAGTTCTTCAAGATATGACAGCCCAAGGCAGAGTTTCCTACATGTTGGAAAATAATTTCTCTCTGCACATTTGGCAGATCCAAACAAGCCTAGAGTGCTAAATAAACCAGGTCTATGAATAAATCAGGGGTAGGAGAATTCAAATTTCAGGTGTTGGGAGATTTGAAATAACTGAAAGCTTGACGTTGGCCATGAGGCACTACGAAATAGTCTGGAGTTTGATGAAAGGTTTTGCATTTGAGATGCCACTGGGATATTTCAGGAGGAAACCTCCTGGTGGGTTCACCCAAAGTTTGTAATAAACATAATTGAAATATCTGAACTCCAGCTGCTACCTTCTACTCTAATCAAGAGCAACAGAAACAGCTCCTTCTTAGCAAACACCCTGTGACTGCTGAGGGAGGAGGAATGGATACACTGGGCTCAAGCACTGAACTGAGAGGGCAGCAGAAGCAGGTGCAGAAATTCAGAGCAGGAGAGGTAGCAGGTGGAAGGAGGAAAAGGGACTTTATGGAGCCATCAATAGATTCTTGAGAGACAGATGATCTCATGAGGCCCTCAGAGGACTCACATTTTTCTCAGGAGTGAAGATTTTCTATATTGTCTGACTTGGATCTCACCAGGAACAGACCCTAGAAGGGCTCAAAACCCAGAAGGTGCCCCTACCGTATCTACTCCATAAAGGTGTCCTTACCCTTCTGGTTCCTATGCAAAGGGAAGATAAGTTATGCTAGGAATGAGTTACTTTGGGAAGTATTTGAGAAGACCTCCTCCAAGGTCTTAACAGCTGTTTCTCTTTTTATAGTACAGTGGGATTTGAAACTACGTTATAGGCACAGGGACTGATTCTCTCCTTCCATAAACCAGGTTTCCCTCTTCACCACTTCACCAAGGCATGGTGCAGTTATGCTCGACCTATGTCAACATGCACCACATCAGCTGGAAAGAGTGAGATTCACCTTGTCCTCATCCCTTTCTCCTCTCTGTCAGCTGGGTGCCACCATGCCCCACCGAGCATGACTGAGCCTCTGGCCCTGCAATTGCTGGGACATAGCAGTGAAGTCATGAACCATGGAATGAGGACATCCCCAGGAGTCAATCTGGATGTGGCCAGCCTGCTTTGGGGAGCAACAGAATTTAACGGCGTGGAACCGGTCTGCTCCAGACCATGGGGGCACAACACCACTGAGCCCCACTGACCATGTTTAAGTTATTGGTGTACATGTTCTTCCTCCTGTGCTATTCTCTATCTTTTCAGCATGGGGAATGGAGGACTTATGGTAGTTTCACAAGGGATCGAGGAGAATTTACAGAAGTTTGGAAAAAGCCAAGACAGAATAGTGAGAGTCCTGGGGAGATGGTGACAGTGAGCAAAGGCCAACTCCTGGGACATGTATGGGCTGACATGACATACAACCGTTCATAGCTTCAGGGAGATGTAGGCAGAGTTAAATCCTGTGTGAGTAGAGGCTGGAGTCTCTATAGCATTGGTCTGGTGTTAACATCAGGTTGGAGAAATGAGCAAAAAGCTTGGAGAGATTTTTGTGCTCCAAGTGGAAAGAGCAAGCACCAGGTCAAGTCTCTGCCACAAATAATCTTTCTTCCAGGCTAACCCCATCCAAGGTAACTCTCTGAAAACAGGAAGGACCTGGTGTCTGGGAGAGAGATGACCTCTTCTTTTGGCTCCTCATCTGGACGCCATATACATCTCGCTGCTGCTGGTGGCCCAGCAATGTGGGAGAGAGAGTGTTGGGTTGAAGTGTTGAATCTCAGGTTGTGTCTTGTCTCCTTAACATCCCCCCAATTTCTTTTCACCCATTCCTGTTCCTCTGTGACACTGCTGAGCCATGCTGCAGCACACTCAAGCAGCCAACACTTCCCCTGTCATCAGGGGGGCAATCCATGAGTAGGAGTGGCAAGCCTGGGCATTTAAACCCTCCAGATGATCTGTTGGCGAGGCATCTGCTTCTGGTGGAAGGTGATGAGAGAGATTTTTATCTCTGCACACGAAGGGGTCATCCTAGCCTGGTCCAGCTCATGGAATACAAAATTAATTTCCCTTTTGGGGCTGCTCCATCACCCTCACACCCCTTCTCTGGTTTTCTTGCAGAAAGTATGGCAGAAGCTGTTAGCTCAAGCAAGGACTGCCTCCAAGCAGGCGAGTCCTGTACCAATGACCCTGTCTGCAGTGCCAAATTCAGGACCCTCCGGCAATGCATTGCAGGCAATGGAGCCAACAAGCTGGGCCCTGATGCCAAGAATCAGTGCCGGAGCACCGTGACGGCCCTGCTCTCCAGCCAGCTCTATGGCTGCAAGTGCAAGCGAGGCATGAAAAAGGAGAAGCACTGCTTGAGTGTCTACTGGAGCATCCACCACACGTTGATGGAAGGTCAGTCAAGCAGGGTACTCATTTCTGATGATCTTCCTAAAAGGGAATTACTGCTGGGGCTTTTTATAGAACTCCCCAGCACCAAGGTGGCTGGAAGAATGGTCATCCCTGTATTATCCTGTTCCTCCCAAGACCTACTGACCCCTTCAGTAATGATATTTTGGGGGAAGCAATCCTGAAAATCTGAGACATCTCCTCCCTTTTTTTTAACCTGGCCTCTTTTTTTATGACATTCCCAGTATACCTTGAAATCTTTTGCTGTATGTATTGCATGTAAGTATGCTAGCTGAGACCATGAAAGCCATGGATTTTACAGAAACACTATACAAAGCTCAGAGATTGAGGAAAAAACAGCATGAAAAAAAAATCACTCTTGGAAGCTCTCAGATGCACCAATGTCTTTGAGTTAGTGAAGATTTGGGGCTGGTGACATCAAGTTGGAATTTAAAGTGTTCCCAGAGCCAGTATTTAGTAAGTTTGGATTTTGACGGTTTTTAAGAGTCATCATAAAAGTGCACCTCAGTGGCTATAACTCTTCCTTGTCAGGCTGGTGAGTATTTTATGCACCATGAAAATTAAAACAGGGAATAAAACAGAACCTTCCAGCCATGGGCTGCGAAATAGATTAATAAAACACTTCTGGCTGAGAGCTGAAAGGAAAGGTGCAGGGGTGATAACACAGGCCAAAAGGCCAAGCAAAACAGAGAGGATGGAGACTATAATGCACAGAATTGCCAGAATGGGAACTGCTTCATCAAGTTCCGGGAAAGCTTTCAGGTGCCATGGCTTGCAGGGTGCAGAGCATGGTGCTATGAACTGACTGGTGAAATAAGAGATCTCTGTACCCTTCAGGATCCAGTCTTTCCCGTAATCACATGCCAGGTGAATTTGTTTGCACTGAAGTCTGGAGATGAGGTGGCAATCCAGTCTCTCCATTCATCTTAACAGGCTGTGTTGCAACCCCTTCCTCACTGATCTTTGTAGCCTGAAGCTTTGGCCAGAAGCTCATCTGCAAATTGGCTGTTGCAAAGTGGTGTCAGGAGGACTTCCAGCTCCTGGAGCTGGAAAAGCAGTAAGAGGACAGCAGGTAGTGCTGGGAACAGGCAGGGGCCAGGTGTGAGTCTCCAGATGCAGAGTAGGAGATGGATGCTGGATGGCCATGTTGGATGGCCTTCCTGCCCAATGGCTTGGGACATCCATCTTGGGGATGACTGTTATCAGAGACTGCCAAGACTCTGCTCTACTTCTGCTCTGCTGTCATGTCCTGAGCCCACATTTCTTCAAGCACTGACTTCACTTGCAATGCAGATTCACACTTCCAAACCTTTTATTCCCTTGCCTTCATTTCTCCTGGGAAATATATTTCATAATAGTCATGTTTCAGAGTCCTTACACATGTTCAATTGACTGAGAAAGGAAGCCAATCCACATGCTCCGTATAGAGCTTTGTCTCTCAGTCATACATACCCAGGAGGCTGTTAAAAGCTTCCTAGAAGCCCTCTTATAAAATCAATTGTGGAAGTGTGTGCTCAGGGAATTTACAAAGCATACTATTTACTCAGCTTCTTTTGAGCGTGCCTGTGTTTAGCCACCTTCCCATTTGGAGACACAATAACATGATGACAACCCGATAACAATTCTCTGATAAGGTGCTATATCATCAGGACATAAAACTGCTATGCTGGAACATACAAATGGGCACCTCTCCAGTCAGTAATGATGCAAGATATTTCAATGAAGGTGTAAAGCTGCCTTGTAATGCACCTGTGGTAATTGCACAGGGCTGTGTACCCTGGGAGCCATTTCTTCCTGACCACAGCTGGTGATCATCATATGCCCGGAGCATGAGGTTTGATAGTCCTTTTATCCCAGCCAGTACATCTGCTGCTGCTGTCCATATCCATCTAAATGTCTAATAATAAAAAAAAAAAAAAAAAGAGAAAAGACACTGAGCTGTTTGCTTCAGTAATATTCTGTGGTATTCATCAGGATGACAAGGCATTACAGACCATTGAGCGGACGAGAGGGAAGCACCAATTGAATAAAATTAGGTTCCCAGCAACTTAAAAATGAAGAGGGGAAGTTTCTGCTGGAGCTGTGGGTCATTAGCTCTATGCCAAGTGAAAAAGGGCTGTTGGCAAGGAGAAGGGGAGAGGTATAAATAAATATGAAGATGTGGGTGTTGCCACACGTGCAGCTCTGTGCACAGCTCTGGCTGTGTCCTGGAAACAGGTGACGACAATTGACCAAGGGAGATACATACAGGAAATAGCAAGAACAGTGATTGAAACTCCATATATGTAGGGAGTTGGTGGTTTGAACTCTGTCCCTGTGCTGCAATCTGGTGTCCTCAGTGGCAAATCCTGTAGAGTCCCAAGATTTGAGCTATAGAAGGTTTCAACTCAACAGCTCCCTTAGAGGCTGTCCTATTGCAAAACTGTGATATATTTTTAAAAGCCAATTATGTCTTCTTCCCTAACTATGTAACATCAGATCCTGTGACTCTGAGTATCCATGCTTTAGAGCATGCATTCTCTTGGACCCACAAAGCAAACCTTCACTGCATCTGTTAAACCTTGTACATCCTGAACATCCCTCAGGAGCCTCAGTTGCCTTCTCACTAACTCCTCTTTTCAACCCAGGCATGAATGTACTAGAGAGTTCCCCTTACGAGCCATTCATCAGAGGTTTTGATTACGTCCGGCTGGCATCCATCACTGCAGGTAGGTGGGTGGGAAGATGCTATGGGATCAAGTGCTATGTACAAGGCAATCCTTTGTGGTCTCTTGTGGTCTCTTCACAAAGTGTTGCTGAGATCTTACAGTAATTTTTCCAATTAGTTGCTTTGGATTCCTGTGCTAACCTGTGGGTAGAACATGTTAGGAAGAAGCACTTGTGATTTTGTTCTTCGGCTCTTTCATGTCCATACTGTGAAGGGCTGTGACTGAAGGACATGGTAGGAAGGCCTCTTCCAATGAGCCATCACAGGTAGGCTGATTCTTCATGGCAGGTGTATGACCTGTGCCATGCAGACACCCTGCTGAACAGTGGCTGCTTGGGTATTGTTAGGTATGAGAACATACTTCCACATCAGTCACAGGGGCAAACTCTGCAGGCAAAAAAGTCAATAACCCAACCTACTAGTTGATCCCAATCACAGCCTTTAACCCCATGCCCCAAGGGCAACCTCAGGACTCAGACCCATGTTGTGCTCTGCATCATGTAATCTGCTTAATAACGTGAGCAGAGCTGCCTGATGCCTTTTAACCCCCTTGAGGGCACAAACCCCTGGCTCAGCAGTTAAAAGGTCAGTGCAGTAGCTATTAAGCCATCCATCACCAACATCACAGCTGCCACCACAACCAGTGTTCAGCTCTACTTATGCACCACAGCCGCAGGGAATCTTTACTGACGGTGATTTTCGTTACCAAACCACCCATCAGGGAGCAGGTAACATACTCCTTGTGTGTCTCTGGCAGCTGTGCCAAAACAGCAGTCCTGTTGCAGCTCTTCCCAAATGTGCACCTACCTCAGGAGGCATCCACAGCTGGGGTGCACCCGAGCGAGTAAAGAGCAGCATGTCCCTGCAGCAAATGGATGTCTGCAGTCCCTGAGATAGCAAGGCACTCGTTAGGTGAAAATGTCCAGGAGCAAATTAACGCATCAACCCTCAACAATCTGAGCAGTGAGGGGAAGGGTGTGTGTTCCCTGACCTCACATCTTCTTATTGACTCCCCTTGACTGGTTTGAGCATGGAAAGTGAAGCATGCACAAAGCTGTTTGCCAGGGCATGGCCTTTACTAGAGTTTTTCCTCTTTCACTAAAGTCCTACAGGGCTCTTCAGAATACGGTGAAATACAGAGATTTTTATGCATGGCTAACATATTTTCAGGTCTTTAAAGCAGACTGAAACTGGTTGGGCAGCAAAGCAGACAGGCCCAGAGCAGCAAGGATATGTAACGAAGGACTCAGCATTTATCTAGGGACATGACATTTCTTGGTTCAACCTTTTATCCCCTATTTATACTCATCTACACCTTCTATAATACATCTTATGAAGTGCCATCCTGTGCCTTTCCTGTGCCCAGGATTATTTGCTCAGCATTGGTGAAGGACCTTCTTTCAAATCTACCAAAAAAACCCACCCCAATAAATTGGTCAAATGCAAGACATCCCCATGACTCTGTGCCAACTCAGAGCAACAGGTAGTTTTAACCAAATTTTGCATAAATAATATATGGTCGCTATAAAAAAAAATGTACAAATGGAATTATATATCTCCTCTCTAACTCCAGCAGTGATTTAAAAAAGCACATTCTCCATTTTTGCGTGGGAAGAGGAGAAAAGCTAGTGTGTTCCCTGTGATTCATTAACCGAATGGTTAATGAGACCCTTCCAAGTAACTGTTTCCTACATGTTTGCTGACAGCTCCCCAGCATAAACCAATGCTCTAAGAATACTCATCTCTGGGCATTTTTAAAGGGAAATACTGAGGTGGTAGGAACACACTGAGCGTCAGTTTCACCCATTATAAAATAGCTGCAAAACCTGGAATTTGACTTCCAGCCCGCTGCAAGCAATGGGGACAATGGGAAGGGAAAAATAAATGCTCAGAGCAGGAAAATCTGATAATGTCAGTGAAAATTAAGGAGGGCAGGCAGTTCTGAAGTGCTCGGAGAGACTGTCAATGTTTTACAACTTGTCAGCAGTGACTGGCTGGTTTTAACTCCCGGCCAAAGATAGGGCTTGACTCTGCATCAGAAATTTATCATTCTGATTTTCCCTCTGTGTAAAATCCTGCTCTGCATGGGAGAAAGTCCTTCTATTGTGCCTCAGGTTGTGGGCTTAATTCAGAAAGGTGAGAAATGGCTTCAAATTCATTTTCTCTCTCATGCTTGGAGGACCCTTTTCTTATCTCTCTGATCGGACAGAGTCTAATGTCTTGACCAACCAGGGACTCTGTAGCACTTTCCCCCTGTGCAGAAAGAGCCTGAGCCATCCTTGGGGGAGCCCTAAAAGCAGTATTATACAAATGTCTTTCACTCTTACCTATTCCCTTATTTGCAGCCGAGGTTGTCGGTGTACAAACTCGTGAGACCCCTATTTGCCTACTGAAGACAGCGTGTTTTTCATCCATCACCACAGATTTTGCTTTATTTTCCTGATTGGTCCCCCTGCTGCAAGGTTTTCTCCACCTTCCTTGAATCCCCTCAGCACACCCTTCATCTCCCACCCAGACTGCTAATCCTAGACTTCTGTTCCCTCATTTTTTAAGAGGGTGGGAATGCAGAGTGATTTGGCTGAAGCCAGAGAAGGGGTGACCTTACAAAAGGTGTGGAGAGAGACCCACATGTATTCACATGTGGGAAGCATGAAAGACCCAGGGCATCAGATTGGATTGTAGCTCTGACCCTCATCCCGTGAAGGCAGTGTTGCTGCTTACAAGTTAGGCATACTGGGCAGGAATGCTTTGGATGGGGGAAGCCAGAGAACTGCTGCGGGGCTTTGAGAATTAGACAGCTCTCACTTAGTTGGGCAAGTCGTGGGACAAACATAGCACAGGTGAAGTCAAAGTCCGACTTGACCCTCTTGAGGCCTGAGGAAACTCACTGCATAGGTAGAGAGGTTAGAGTACAAGGGTTAATACAGACCACCTATATATCATGAGACCTGATATGGCCACTGACAGTGTTTGACCTTGAGCAACTTTTTGAAAAAGAAGATTCATTATAAGAGATCTCATCACACTCAGGGATTCAGTCATGGCCATAAGTAGATGCACTTTCTAAGGACTTCTACCTTCCCAGGCCTCAAGTTGGTTAATTCATGTTGGTAAAGTGTTAAAAGATGCCCAGGGTAGATCAGATTTTCTTTTCATCAAAAGTAGAAGCTTGGTGGAGCAGGCTCTGAGCTATGAGGTTTGCTTTGTTGCAATGGCACCTCTTGGGAAAGGTGAGTAGGGAAATGGCATTTGGCCCTGTTGGGACACAGAGAGCAAATGCAGACTTCACCTTGGCCACTGCCTTCCTAGAACAGGTGGTGACCTCACTGAAGTGGTGATGGACAGGAGCAGGATGGGTATGAAGGTCTCAGCATAGGGTGGTGCTGCTGCCTAGAATGTCACTGCAAAACCCCATCACCATCTCCACGATGTCACAGGGTCTGAGAACGAGGTGACCCAGGTGAATCGATGCCTGGATGCAGCCAAAGCCTGCAACGTGGATGAGATGTGCCAGCGGCTGCGGACAGAGTATGTCTCCTTCTGCATCCGGCGCCTGGCCCGGGCTGACACCTGCAACCGCTCCAAGTGCCACAAGGCTCTGCGCAAGTTCTTTGACCGTGTGCCACCTGAGTACACCCATGAGCTGCTCTTCTGCCCCTGTGATGACACAGCCTGTGCTGAACGCCGGCGGCAGACCATCGTTCCTGCCTGCTCCTATGAGTCCAAGGAGAAGCCCAACTGTCTGGCGCCTCTGGACTCCTGCCGGGAAAACTATGTCTGCAGGTAATGTTCACACTGGGGTGGCCGACATGGAGAGTTGTCCCTTGGACAAACCTGGGGTTCATTCACAGCTGAGAGCCTGGGGACCAGAGCCATGGCACCTGCCCCAAGGATCCTGTCTGGAGACACCTATCACACCAACACAGGGCATTGCCTGAGTGGCTTCTTCCCATGACCCATGTCCTTGTCTCATACCCTATACAGAAAGCCTTAACAGACAGGAGAAGTTTTGAGAAGCCTGTGCTCTTGGTTTTGATTTTTTGTATGTTTGTTTGTTTCTTTCTATGGGTTTTTGTCTTTGGTCCTAGAGAAATATCTACTATGGAAATAGTTCCAGGAAGATGTGAGTTAAGCAAGGGTAGGGTCTGGCATGCTTGCAGTCACTTTCACTCCTCACTTGCTATCTCCCCTAGCCCAGAGCATCCTACAGGAGCACCTAAGCTGTCCTAACAGCTATGGGTACCTGTAGATACCATAAAACCGTGGCTTTTTTTTTTTTGTTGTTAGAAAAAATTAGTTATATGTATAAAAGATGTACCCTCCTGCTGCAAGGTTGGATGGTCCAGTGATTGCAATAGGAGTCTCAGAGTCACCATTCTTAGTCCAGATCCACTATGCAGCATGTGGCTATGGTGGTTTGCACCTCTGTTTTCATTTAAGCTCCATGCACGCACTCATGCATGACCCATTCCAATGTGCACTATCACATGCATTCTCCCTAAGCATTTTTCCCTCAGCTGTACTATTTTTCACCCCTCTATTTCTCAAAAAGCCTTTGATGATCCAGAAGATTAATCCACATACATCTCTCTGGAGTGGAAGCTCATCTGCCAGTACGAGATGTGAGACAGTACCAGTAGCTGTACTGCACCAAATGTGGTAGTCCCACCCAGTGTCCTGTGTGCAGCTGTGGCTGTGAGCACACACTTGGAAAAGCGCCAAGCAGCAAGTGTAGGCCACATGTCCCAGTATTTTCCCAGTCTCTAATAATTGTGGCCTTTGGGACTTCCTGAGCTGAACATACAGCAGGCGACCCCTACCAGCACATTACCCTTAAATATAAATTTTTAAATTATGTCTTTTCTCAAAGGGAGGTGAGAGCAGCAGCATCCTCTTGGATGTACTAATTCCCCCACCACTCTGCATCCCAGAAAAATGGATGAAGGAGAACAACTGAGCTATACATCTGAAGCTAAGTCTGAAAGATGCAAAGCCCCTGAGCTACATCCAGTTCTTGCTCAGATTTCACCCAGCTACCCAGAGAATCCAAAACCGATGAGTACTGCCCTTTCCCTAACAAGACAAGAAGGCCCAGCAGGGAAGAAGAGATTCAAAGGGGAGAGTGTTGCTTCCCAGGAGGCTGGAAACCACTTCCTGCAAACAACACAGCTGTTAATTATCTAGTTCCTTGGTCTCTGAACATATAGTATAAAAACATCCTCTAGAGACACAGTGGGAACAAGGGATTGACGTGTGACCTGGTCAAGGCCAGCAGTGTAGAAACCACAATGAAAGCCAGGAACAAATAATGTTAAAGAAATAGAGTAAAATAGTCCAGAGCTAACCCTGCCTGCACTGCCTAGTCCTCCTGCAGCTACTTCACAGCTGTAACCACTTGAATTTCCCAGCTTGTAGGGGTGGGCTCCACTAACATGAATAATACAAAACCTACAATCAGTACCTCTCTCCTCTAAATAATGCAGCAAAAATTGGGGCAAGCAGAGTTTGCCTGGCCGTGGCACAGGTCAAAGAGGTTAGTATGTGGCAAACATGGGAGTAATGAAGAGAGAAAAAAAGAAATGGGAAGGAAAATACAAGTCTGAGTGCTGACACTGACCAGGAATATTTACAAAACATCTGGAAGAGAGAGGCTGTCTCAGTTTTTCTGACACTGCACAGACAGAGCAAACATTTGAGGTACCCAGTTCACAGTTCAGACACTGCAGGCTGTCCTCTAAAGGAACCTGCCTTCAAGTGTTGACAGTGTTAGTGCTTGCTTGAGTTTCCTCAGCAGCTCAAACAGCATGAAAGATGCCTTCTTGCCTGGCTACACTATGCATGTTTAGATGGATCTCAGTTTCCAGTAGGTCTTACATCCTATGTGAAAGCCCCACATGGGTATCTTAGATATTCTACAATGTCCAAACACCACTAGATGCTTATGCGCCAACAACTGACTCACTCCTGAAGAATTAGGTGGCAAATATCTCATTGGCAGCATGATTAACAGAGTTTATTCAACCAAGCCAGCAGGGGAACTACATGCAAAGAGCAATCTGGAAAGCTGAATGATGCACCTACTTCCTTGCATGGCCCAGGCAGTCCCAACAAGCCCAGTGTGTGACTCAAGGCTGGTTTCTGCTAAGTGGTTTGGTGCTTTGACCTAGACAACGGGAAAAATGAAGCACAGTGGTCTATGGCCAGAGCTGTATGTCATATACCTCTCGTTCCACATCCTTCAGAGAGTCCAACCTTCTCCTGAGAATGAGTGCCTGCAGCAGAGGATGTGGCAGCAGCTCTGATGACAGACAGAGCTTTTCTTATCTGAGCCTTTGGGCATTTCCCTTAATCTGAGTATGACCTCAGCTACATTTGGAGCATAGTCTTTGAAGAAACTGGACCAGAGTGATTCTCTCTTTCAGCAAATCAGCCAAAAAACTGAAGGTTTAGGTCTCTAGGGGAAGTTATCACTCAAAAGTCAGATAATGGCAATACAGAATGAATTCCCTCACTGCCTGCAACAGCTCTTCCCTCAAAACACAGCTTCACACACCAGAAAACAAACATTTTTTCCAAGACTGGACTTCTGTGCAGTCCCAGAGGAAGCCTGTAAGACATTAACTGCAGCACCTATTCATGTCTCATCTCAATAGGATAAAACCCACCTCTGGGTTTGCTGGGGGGCTGTGTGGGGAGAGTATAAAATAACATTCATTCAAAATGGTTTAGTAACACCTACAGCAGCAAAGGATTTTGCAAATGTGTTCCCCTCTGTAAACACCACCAGTGTGCTATTATGTCCCTTTCTGCCCCAAATATCTGTGCTAATATGTTCCGTTTTCTGCTTTCGCTCCATCAGGTCACGCTATGCAGAGTTCCAGTTTAATTGCCAGCCATCCCCACAGGCGGTGAGTGGCTGCCGGAGGGACAGCTATGCTGCTTGTCTGCTGGCATATACAGGGATCATAGGTAAGAGGCTGCATCCTGTGGCTAGTCTTTCTCCCACTCCCTGGATGAGAACTATCTCCTCTGGGTGGGAGCTAAAAGCTATGAGGACAGTAAGGTGGAGAGCTGAGACTGAGGTCTCAGGGAGACGCTGGGCTTTCTCTCTGCAGTGACTGGAGAGGGAGCCTAAGCCATGAGCATGGGGTAACTTTAGAATAGCTGCAGTGGAAGGAGAAAATACACACCACGGACTGTTGCAAGATCCCAGCTTCTCTCTCAGGTGGAAAAAGATGGGCTATCCCAAGGCATCTGCTTTGTCAGGGGTTCCCTGATGTCATCACTAGTGATGTCACTGGAAATCACCATCCAATGCCATCTTGTTGACTTCAGAGGATGTGAAATTTGGTTTTCAGATGCTTCAGAGGCCCAGCTGGCAGCAGTTAGCACAAGCACAGCCAGAGTCAAAAGAGAAATGCCAATGGCCATTGGACTTGGTCCATCCTGACGGATGGGATAGATTGACAGCTTTTTAGGTCATTCCTAAAGACTTCATCCTGGTTTAATCCTTTCTTTGTTGTCTCTGACCATTCTGGAGATTGAGTTTGGCTTTTCCAATGACAGTGTGGAAACATTTATACATATTCACATACAGTTTTTGAATGTTCTTAGGGAACCTAAGTTCCCAGGAGCTACCCATTCCTTGGACTGATAGCACAATTTAATTGACTGAAGGCTTTGTTGGTGGTGGGGTGAACAAAAGTGTTGTGATTGCCTCTCTTCCCTCTGGGAGCAAAACAGACCTGTGACACCAATGCTTGAAATATTTTCTGGTACTGCCATTATGGAGGGATTCAGCTGATGTTGTAAGCAAAGCAGCAAGGAGGGAAATCATTGTCCCTTCTTGAAGTGCCAGCCTTTCAGTAACACTCCTCCATCCTTCCCGTCAGGCAGCCCCATCACACCCAACTACATTGACAACTCAACTTCCAGCATAGCTCCCTGGTGCACGTGCAATGCCAGTGGCAACCGGCAGGAAGAGTGTGAGAGCTTCCTGCATCTCTTCACTGACAACATCTGTCTCCGTAAGTACCTCCTGACATACTGCTGCTATGGCAGCATTGCCTGCAAGCTGGTGAGGCTTCTTGTGAATGAGGGTATGAAGATGCCTGTTGGTGTCCAGCTCCCTGCACTTTCAACAAAGGAGATCCTCAGATCCTCAGGCATCCATTTGGGTGATGCAGTTGAAGGAGATTGGAGAAGGGATGCATGTGCTTTGCCTTGGAAACGTTACCCTGACAACACTTTTATCCATCTCTTTCCCACACATAGAAAATGCCATTCTGGCCTTTGGCAATGGGACCTACCTGAATGCAGCTGTGGCCCCATCCATCCACCCCACCACACAGATGTACAAGCAGGAGCGAAATGCCAACAGAGCTGTGGCAACCCTCAGAGAGAACATCTTTGAGAACCTCCAGCCCACCAAGGTAGGATAAGGCTGACCTGGCCCTAAGATGCATGGCAGTATCTACACTCTTCCATGCCCTCCAGCCCTCCTCACCTCAGCTCCCTCTTCCATCTATGCCATTTCAGCTACATGCAGACAACGAAACTCTCCTCCACCTCCGAGTTCCTGATTTACCCTCTTCTTTATGCCCTGACACATTCTTCTCCAACATCAAGCACAGGGCTACGTGCTCCTCACTCTGACTCTGCCCTCCTTCCTGTTGGTCACTTTCTCTTTTCTTTTGAGGGTGCTACAGAGAGATATGGGTTTTTTTCAGGAGTACTGGGAAATCCACCGGCTTTTCAGGACTGTAGAAGGGGAGCCATTGTTTTGGCACAAGCATTTCAACTGCCTGAGACACAGATTCCTCCATTGTTAAGTGAGGATCCTGGAGGTCATAACATTGAGGCTTAACTGACTAATGTTTGCTAAGCATTGGAAAATTTCATCTGAAAGGGTTCTAGACATCAGCAAATTGTCAGTATCAAAGTAATATTAAATTGAAATTATTTTAAAACAAATAACAGATGAATTTACTGATGATGGCACTAGTAGGCATTAAATATTTTATTTTTAAATAAAAAGAAATGACCTTGATTTGCCACCCACCAGAGTAATTTTCAGATTGAATTATTTTACTGTTGAATAATTAACAGTGGCCCTGATTTGCTGAACATTCACATAACAGAAGCTGTCAGTTAACTAGACTCCAAGGACTGAGGGTGGGCTTTTCACTAGGCTAGCTGATACCTTCAGGGAGCTTCCACAGACAAGTTTTTTTAATGCCTCTTCTGTGTTTCTTTTGCTGGTAAAATGCCCGATTCACCTCCCTCCACTCTGTTTTCACAGAGCAGCAGGTTGGGAAGTACACAGATATGGCCTCGGCTTCCCTTATTGCTTCTCAGGGCATTGGTGGCCATGCACAGTACAGGCATGCTTTCATGAACCATAAACTTCGCACCCAGGAGACTTGGAGGAGTTGCTTACAGACAGTGTTCCTCAGACCTTAGCGCAATCCAAGGGGTAGTCTGAGGTCCTTTCATGGAGAACTTTATTCCTGGAAGTGGTGGAGAAGCTGTGAACCTCTCTCATCACTGAAAGTCCAGCCCAGATAGCCAACTGCTGCCACCAGCAAGTGGGAAGCTGGAAAAACAGCTGTAGTCAGGGATGCATCCTCAACATCTATGTGACAGTAGCACATCCCTCTTTTGGGGCATGCAGGCTGCTGGAGCATGGTCCCTGCTGAAACTGCAAGAGAAACTGGGGAGTTGGGTCTTGACTGTCGACTCCAAACCCAGAGCTTGTTCAATGTTTAGTAATGTTCATGTCCCTGGACTTGAGAAGGAAAGCTATGATGGCTTGATTAGTCCATTTGCTGCCCATCCTCCTAAAAGTGCAGAGCCTTGGCTCTAAATTATCTCAGTTATCAACTAATGCAAATGCTATTCTCTAGGAAAGCTAATTTTCAGCCGCAGATGTCAATGTACTACTAAAAAAGAAGGGTGCGGTTTCTCCGCTGGGAGTAGGCACCCAGGGTGGGAGTCAGTAATGCAAATACTGTATTTTGGAGTAACCCACCAGCTGCTGCTTGGTGAAATGTCTGCCACACTCATAGAGGTGTTTTCAATACCCAAATGACATCCTCCACCTGGAGAGGACACTGGCTCAAGCCACTGGCCAGCAGTGGCTCCATGGGTTGCATGAATCTCCATTGACTGGAATGGGCATCCAGGCACCCACCTCACACAAAGGCACCTCCAACTACTGTCCAGATGTGCAGGCTGCATGCCCAGTTTTGTGCCCATGAGATGGCCCTACTATATGCCGTGGTGTTACCATCACCTTCAGCACCACTTCCAACAGAGCTAAGCTGACGTCCAGACTAGAGTGGGGTATTGAGACCAGCCATGGATCCCTCTGCACATGTACACACATAGCAAGGCTGCATGATCCCCAAGCTTTAAATCCTCAGAAGGACCAAGGTGGGCAACAACACACCCACTTACCCTGTGCTGCCTCCTTTCTCTTGCAGGTAGCTGGAGAGGAGAGGCTCCTGAGGGGCTCCACTCGTCTGTCATCAGGGACCTCCATCTCAGCAGCTCCCTTCCACTGGGCAGCCTATCCACTGCAGATGTGGCTTCTCCCTGCTCTTGCTGTGCTAAGCCTCTTTGTGATGTGAAGCAGGGTGGGCACATGCCAGGCAGAGACTCTCTTTGTGTTGGTTTCTTTACAAAACAACCAGACCAGTAACTTTTTAGGTGGGAGGAGAAGGAAGAGGGAAGGGATGGGAAGGAGAGGTGAGCATGTGTGTATCCCTTCCTCCTCCTCATCTGGCTGCCAATGTATTTGATTTTATACAATCAGCATCATCAATAACCAGCTCATTCTTGGTCCTGGCCACCTTTCCACCCCACAGATTTGTTGTCTCTCCAGCCCTCTGTGGATGGGGTTGAAGCCATGGACAATTCCCTTGGAAAAGCTGAAGGAGAGTTGAGCCAAGAAATGAGAGCTGCAAAGAAAATGCTTTTGCCTGCCCCAGCCAAGAGGGGAAAGATTTTTTGATGGTTGAGCTGTCAGGAGATTTCCTGAAGCCCTGACTCATGGTGGGGGGCTCTTGACAGGAGATGTCAAGAGATGTGGAGTTCAGACTGTATCCAGGGTTGCCCAAGACCCAAAGGGCAGCCCACCTGGTTCAGAGGGATGAAATCAGAGCCCTGGTGAGAAGGTGGTTGGTTTTGGTTTGGTTCATGGGAGAGGATCCTGGAGCATGTCTGGGGTGGATCAAGTAACCACGCCATAAACTAGATTGTGGGAATTATACACCCGCTTGAAACCATGGTCAGCGTGCACCTTCAAGCTGTCACCTACCCCTTGGGCCCTTCTTTTTATAGAAATGTGTCATGTATTGATGGTGTTCAGGAAGAAACACGTGTGTTGCGTTTTGTTTACAGCTGGCTTTCTTTGTGTCCCAACCCTAGCATCTCTATTCATTAGTCCTGTAAAGTGTTTGGGGGTAGGTATTTTTTTGTCACATCCAAACAACCAGAGACCAGTGTTGTCCTGCTCCAAGTTAACCTTTGTCCATGCAGGATGAACACATGAGCCCAGGGGCAGGACTCGATGAGAGCCAAATGCAACCTGTTCTCATGTGCTACCTGTGCTTCCACCAGTCTCAGAGAGAGTCAAGAGGGTCTTCAGTCATAGGGTTTCATTAGTTATGCAAAGAAGAGATAGGATAGAAAAGGTTTGCTAGATAAAACCCTGTGGGCATAAATATCCAGCCAATTTTGGAAAGGGCAAGTCATGATTCATGTCATAGGTAGGGAATGAATGGCTAAGGTTCCCCTCCTTGAAACCAATTGCTTCTGTCCAAGTTAGCACACAAAAGACATTGCCTCCCACTAAGTGCTAATTACTCATCTGAGATGTGGTTTAAGCAAACGGTGGTGAAGTGATGTATTCTACTGCAGCCAGAGCCCAGCTGGAGGGTGAGGACAAATCTCTCTCTGGTCTCTCAGGGTACAGGGAGGCAGATGCATGACCTTGGGCTTCCTGAACAGTCAGGGGTCTGCCCTCAAGGAGGTGAGCTGAGGACTGCCTGCACTGTGAGGTGCTTTCCTGAGGGGCTGAATACCTTGTTAGATCAAGCCAAGAAAGAAAATGCTAAGGAAGAGTGAGAAGGTTTCCTGGGATAAATGCTTACCCAGGTTGACCATCACAGGAGGTACAGGAATAGCTCCAGATTCTCCCTGAGTATTTAGGCCTGGGCTTTGCAGCAGCCCACTTATTTCTTGGCTTGTGCTCCTTCAAGAAACATCATTAGCTCCTTAGCATTTGGATCTACAGAAAGGTTTATCAGCAGCTGATGCAGCAAACTCCAGCTCTTTTTATTCATGTTCCCTACAGAGCACTTTCCTTTGCTTTTTTTGCTTCAGATTTTGCTGAGAAACTGCAGCAACTTCTTGGATTTTGGCCCAATATGAAAATACTCTTGTTTTCAAATTAATTCCAGTGGATGTGTAAGACATGCACAGAAATCCTCTTGGCTGAATCCTATCCAAAGTTCTGCTCCTCAAGGTCCTCAGGGCCGTAGCACCTGGTTGTCCTAATCTGGGGCTGTGCAAAGGAACATACCAAGATCCAAGTCTTGTGTGCAGAGGGCCAGGTCACATTCTGAACTGAAACTTGTATGTGAAATCTTCACTGCCAAGGCTCACCCTGACCAGAAAAGCAGGCAGGGAGGTAGTGCTTCAGGCAGGAAAGTCCCTCACCTCTCTTCAAAGGGCCATAGCCACGCACTGAGTTGCTGTGAACATCTCCCTGCTATCTGGGACAATGATGTCCTCTGAGCGACTGTGGAAACTTCTGTGCACTACTAGCTGCAACTCTGCAAAATTTGTGTCCTCTAAGGCAGAAAGGCATAGGTGAGAAAGGGATTAAACCCTGACACTCAGCTCTTCAAAGGCAAGGAACTACCTCAGTGTCATGAGGTCATGCTGTGAATTGCCTTCTATTGCTTTCCTTTCAACTCCTGTAGTCATGCCCTGCTCTTCTACACATCTGGCCCTGGCCAGCCAGGTCTCCATCATCCTTTACTCTCCTTACATGGGCTGAGCCTCTGTGTAGGATGGGAGTGCAAGTGGCAGCTGCTTTCCAGAAGCACTCACTCCTATGGTCTTTATGACTCCTACCCCTGTGCCTCTTTTCATTGGTGTTGAAAGGGCACTTTGTCATTTCCTTCTGTAATTGACAGCCAGCAGAGACAGATGTTTTCTAGGTGGTCAGGATGACTGGCATCCCCACTTCAGATCTTCTTTAGGACTATATGCTGTGAAAAGTGGGTGTGGAGAAACCTATGCAGATTACTGGAGATGGAGGAGACCTCTAGAGGTTACCTAGTCCATTATCATATCCCACAGGAGGCAACATTTACACTTTCTAGCATGTTTATCTTAAACAGTTTTTAACCAATTCCAATAAGAGACATCCTCCCCAGGATTTATATCTTGCTTTAAAGGTTCCTTAGGATGTTAATTTTCTCTGAGCATTGCAGGCCAAAGAGACCCTCAATTCCCATTGCAGTCTCTTCTCAAATCCTCAGTTTTGGGAGGACAGCAAACCAACAGCTAGAAGTGCTTCAAGGCTGTGGAAGGTGACAGCTAGCTACCATAGATCATATCACAGAGGCATTGCATGAGAAGGCCAGAAAACATGGCAATGATCTGCTGTGATCCCTGCAAAAATTGCACCGTGAGTTAGTGTAAACGGCTGTCTGCTGGAGTTTGCGTGGGATTTCTCCTCATGCCCTAGGGGGGCTTCAAAAGCATCAGCAGAGCTGAGGTTGCAGGTCTGAAAAAGCACTCCCTCTCCTCAGCCTTTGTCCTGTGCTGTGAGTTGGGATACAGCATCCTTCAAGCACTGTCCCAGGCCAGGTCCTGCTCTCCCAGCGGCTTCCCGCCATCTGGGGATGCTTCCAAATGAAGTGAGTAAGGCACAGGGAAGTGAGTCTCTTGCTCAGCAGGGAAGAGCCGGGGTGGGACGGGCAGTTGTATTGTGCAGAAATAATTTTAAAAGAAAAAAAAAAAAAAAAGATGCAAAAACCTGCATGACTTTTTCCTTATCGTTTCTCCCTTTTTGTCAATTTTTAATGTCAATTCTCTCTCCAAGTCTGTTCACAATTTAAACTTTGCAAAACAGGACGGCTTTTGAGTAGTCCTTTTGGAGGAGAAAACAATTACATTTCACCACAGCCACCACCTCCAAACACATGCGTGCACAGATGATTTTTTTTCCCATGTGAAAAGTCAGTAATTTTTCTTTTGACATTTCATTTCTGTTGAACTCTGTGAAGTCAACAACGGATCTTCATTTTTAAACCTCTTGACTAACCACCAAAGTCTTAGCAGCTGCTTCTAAAAGCAAAGGACTGAGCAAGCCAAGAGAGAGAAAGAGAGACAATTTTTTAGGAATTGCTCCATACCTGTGGACTTTCATAAGCACAAAGAAGAGTCAAGGGAAAAATAAGACAAAAAGAATCAGCCAGGCTTTCTGGAGCCACCGGACTCCATTTTTTTGGCTGCTCAGCACCATTCCCAGTGGTTTGGCAGTCCTGAAAGCCCCTGAAATATTGTGTATGTACAAATCCCACACAGTTGCCAAAGCAAAAGCGTGAGCAGGGAGGGAGACACCATGGCAAGGAGCCGGTGCTGGAGCAATGGTGATGCTGAAGGCTGGGTGCATGTATGTGCCCGTGCACATATGGGAGGATATACTGCTGGGGTATAACCTGTACTTATCTCTTCTGTACATGTCAATATTCAAACATATCCATGAATAAAGCACACATGCATTTTCCTGATCCCCCTTGCTCCTGTCTGTGATGCTGGGCTGTCTGTGTCCACGGGTCCAGGCTGGTGCATCTGTTGGGCTTATTGGTTCCATGCTGTAAGGGCAGCTGGAAGAAATGGGGGGACATTTCAGGGAGTTTGGCAGAGTGGTGGGGCTCAGATTCCCTGTGCTTGGCTGGAGACACTGCTCTGATCTGATGTTGACCAGACAAGAGGGGCAGCAGGTGAAAAGCCAACTTTGCTGAGGTGAAGAGACATCAATGCCACCTGCAAAGGGGACACAGACCCATGTGAGCCCCAGGGCTGCTTGTGCTGCCCACAGGGGCTGAGGCATGCAAAACTGTGGGAACAATTTAGAGATTTAGCTGAAAGCTGATGCCAGCACAGGAGGAAGGAGGCATTGCAAGATGTAGCAGGGATGGGAATAATTGCACCCACAGTTAGTGGCATGTGGAGCCACTGATGCTGAGATGCCATTGTGTAACCTGGGTGGGTGGGTGGAAATAGCTGGGGGTGGCTGGAGCTGCACCATCCTGCAGGGCACAGGAGGAGGGGACATAGAGGAGGAGGGAGGGTGGCGGTTTGTGCCAGCCAGGGAGACTTCTGTTCATGCCATGAACATCTGTGAGTTATTTTTGGCAACTTTAAAAAAACAAAAACCCACACAAACCAACACACACACACACAAAAAAAAAAAACCCACAGGAAAATTGATTGGAGGCAAATTGAATGTTTTCTTGCCAATTTGAGGTGGGGAAAAAAAATCTGGAAAACAAATGTATATAAAATTTATATAAAAATACTGAGTGAAATTCAAGTCAGTTCCCAAACACAAAATGAGTTCAAGGGCGAACCCAGAAATGTTGCATCTTTTCTTCCTGAAAATCACGTTTGTCTTCATGCATGCACGAAGCAACTGAGGATGCAGAGGGGAAACAAAGCCTGAGTCTTAGGGCCTGACTCAGGACTCTCATCAAAGCCTTTTCCTTCCCTATGACGTGTGGGCTGTTTCAGCCACTGGGCTTTTGCCGACACAAAGAAAAATTCCTGGGATAGTTCCAGCCAGTTGAACCTGAAACATGCTGTGGAAACGTTGCAGGTCTGAAGTATTTTCCCTGCTCCTTGGCAGACAGCTGCTTGACCAAGTTCAGCACCTGAAAAGCTGGTGGGGGACATTCCAGGGCCAGGTGGCAATGGCAGGTACCAGCAGCTGATGGGTTTCAGGGAGGGCCTGGCCTTGAAAGAAACTTCAGGTCACAGGATCTGTCCTTGCTTCTGTGGGCTATGCACCGGGACATCATAAGAAGGTTTGATCAACATAAGGCAAAGAGCTGGTTTGGACATCCCTTGTCTGGGTCATAGTAACTGGCTTCAAGTAAGCCTGGAAATCATCCTAAATTTAGGGTGAAGAGATTTTGGAGCAGAATCACCCCTAGGATCTACAGGCGGCTTTGCTTGACCCTCAATTCTGTCCATGTCTGGGTTGGGCCATGTTTTTTTGGGGCACTGGCTGTGCCCACAACAGAACTGAGCCCCACTCCCTTCTCCAACCAGGCTCATCAGACAGGAACAAAGGCTGAAGCAAGAGCATGTGAAGGGATTTTCCCCAATTTCCAGAGAAAAAGTCACAGAGTCATTCATCGAGCCTAACCATCAAGGCCACTCTACAAAGTTCTCCCCTACACCGTATCCCCCAACACCACATCTAAATGACTCAAACACAGTCAGGGATGGTGACTCAATCACCTCCGGGCAGCCAGTTCCAGTGACTGACCACTCTGTGAAGAATTTTTTTCTAATGTCAAGCCCTGTTGCAGCTTGCAGCCATTCCCTTGTGTTCTGTTGCTAATTACCCTTGAGAAGAGACCAGCACCAACCTCTACAATGTCCTTTCAAGTACTTGTAGAGAGTAATGAGGTCTTCCCACAGCCTCTTCCTCAAGCTAAACAGTCCCAACTCCTTCAGTCACTCTTTGATCGCTCTTCAGGTCCTACAACCTGTGAAGCCCTCAAGGCAGAGATGAGCCCGAGGCATCTCTGAAGGTTTGGAGCAGAGACCTGCAGGCAAGACCCGATGGAGACCAATGATCCCCTGTCATGCTGCAAGTGCAGACGCAGCACAGGCGAAATCCTGCAGCTGATGTACAACCGCTGCAAGGGGACATTTAAAGCAGAAACAACGATTTACCATCCGTTATCTCTATGCAAACAGTGCTAATGTGCTGGTAGGGGTGGATGCATCTCGCTTCGCTTATTAAAGTGTTGTCTTTCCATGCTGAGTGCGGAAACAGCGGATGTTAGCCAAAGGGAAGCGCTGCAGAACTAGCTCTGACATGAAAAGTGTTCAAAGCATGTTTATTTATTTATTTATTTATTTATATTTCTAAGGAGAAACGGAAACGATTTCTGGTGAGAGCAGGGATCCCAGGGAACGTGTCAATGGAAATACTGCCAGTCATGCTGTCGGAGGTACATTGTGGCTGCAGACTGCAAAGCAGAGCTGATAAAACAGCTGGTGAGCTGCCGATGGGATGGATGGAGAATCATGGACATCAGAGTTATTTCCATGCTTTGCTTTAATTCCCCATCACAGCGACGCTTCATGATCAGCTGTCCCAATCCAGACCTCTCAGCTAAACCTCTGCTTCCATACTAAATTCAGGGGTCAGAGTGAGGACCAGGAGAGATTAAACCCCACCTTCCCATGGCATCACTGGCCACCACCAGTGGGGTGAGATCAGAAACAGCCTGGGTCCTGCAGGTTTTGTGTATGCAGAGCTGCACCTGGGGCTTCTTGCCAGTGGCAGGGCAATAAAGAGGAAAAAATTGTTATCCTTGCTGTCAGAGCCAGAGTGGCCAGAGGCATTTTAGCAGTGTTTTTTGGCTAAATTCCCAGCAGCTGTGGCTTCTGGAAGAGGCATGAGAAGGTTTTAGGGACCTAGGAACACAGGGAAGTGGAGGGGGAAAGAAGAGTCAGATTGAGCATCTCAAGGTGGTTTGAACCATTGGATTTTGATCTTTTGTTTGGGGGCAGATCTTACTTCCCCATAAGATATACCTAGTGCAGGTCCCTAATTCCAAGCTTGTCGCTTGAGTCTCTGGAGTCACTGGGGAGAAAACGGTAATCTGTGCTAGCTGTGGAACCCTGGCTCATTCGTACACCTCTCTTCCCCCCCCTCTTCCCTTTAATGGGGAAAAAAAGCAAGCACTGGTGCTTCCACCATACCAACAGATGATTTTGCTACTAACCAATGATGTGTAACCCATCCAAGAGTTGCCCCAAACCTCACATTTTACATGGGTAAGGAGAAAGAACACCTGATCCACCCCAAAGCCCAGGCTTTCTGTAGGGTGGTTGTGTTAAATTAGTTGCTTTGAGAAAGACCTTATATTGCTTCCCCTGATAAAGTCACTTGGGAAGAAGAGCTGCATGGCAAACACTTCTCTGGATCTTTACCCAACTGCATTTATAAATGACAGGTGACAGAGCAGAGCATTTTCCTGGATGTATGCAGAGGCTTGGAGAGCATCCATGCTCTCTTCCATTTCTTCCCTGCAAACCTCTTATTTGCTGCAACACAAGAAGGAAAAACAAAGCAGGGATGAAATACGGCCCCATACCTCTACATTTTATCCTGCTCTCCAAAATGAGCTTAAACTAGCCTTAAAATCCCTAACCCCTGCCCACTGCATTTCAAATCTGGACACACCATGATGTGCTTTCAGAATGGCATGCTCCACTCAGCCCAGCAGCAATTTCTGAGAATTGGGCTTCTGCATCCAAGTTTAATGCCATGGGACAAAGTAGCACAATGGTCTTAGGAGATGGCAGTGACCGAAACCTTCATGGCTCATAAATGTCAGGTTCAAATCTGCTTCATCTCGGCAGTGCTTAATTTCAAAGCTGAAGAGCGACATAAAAATAAATGGAGAACAACGGATTGCGTCTCAGCAGGAATCTGTTTCTGGATGCTGGGTGTGCTGCACACAGGCTTCCACGGGTGGGAGAGGGGAGGTCACCTCCAGCTTTGCTCTCCCAGCTTCTGTGTGCATCTGCAACACCAGCTGACGCCAACATTTGATAAGGTTGCAAAGTAATTAGCAAAACTCTTTGGACGATAGTCTCCAGGGATGTCAGGTTTCTCTCTTCCGATTCAAAAGAAGGAAAAGAAAGAATGATTTGGTGGGAAAATTAGCAGTGAGAGTAAGAGAGGGAAGAGGCTGAGATTTTTCATTTCGTTTGGGCTTATCTTAGCCCTGAATGCAGAAGCCAAAACAAGTGAAAAACAGCTGTATCGTGACAGCATGGACACATGATCCCAATGCTGTGGAGGCTGGACCAAATAAATTCTCTCTTCAGCCCTGATCATCCCAGGTGAGCTGCATGGAGGTCCCGTTTTCTCTACAGTGAAGACTTTGACATCTCCTTAGGATGCTCTTCCTATTCACCACCCTTCAAAGAGAGCTGTGGAGAAGATCAGGGACAAGGACTTCCCTCAGGCACCTTAGGGAAGATATAAGGTAAGGGTGATGGTTTTGGGGGGTTGCAAGGCAGCATGTGGACACAGCAGCCTAACCCCATGCTTTTGTGGAACCCAAAACTTCCCTCTTTCCTCCTCCCAAATTCGGTATCTGGCACAGGGTGAACACAGCCTGCTCAGGGAGACATGAGCATCTTGAGATCCAAGCTCACTGTGGTAGAAACTCTCTCTCACCCCAGCTAGGNGGTGGGAAGGGGAGGAAGGAAATTTTAACCAGATCATTTACTTTTTATTTCAGAGGAAAGATTTGCATTATTTACTTTTATTTATATACATGTACTTCACATTTGTATTTAAAATGCACAGATCTCCCAATAATTTTCTCGTTCCTGCTTTAAATTAGCTGTTATTTTACAATACAAAAAATTATACCAAAAACTGCAGTCCTAAATGTGTGTATGTATAACACCCACAGTCCCCAGCAATGAAATAGTTTACAATACTTGCTTGTATTTACATATGAATGCAATAAAGACTAAATTATACATATTAACAAACTAAGCTCAAGTCTGAACACAAATAAGAATCGTAAATAATTACAGAACAAAGAAAAAAAAAACCCAGAATACAATTAATTCAAGGATCCTAGTGTAAAGAACATTTATTGTGCACAAATTTCAGAGTAATAGAAAACTCCTTTTAAAAAAAAATATACATATATGGACTGACATATGTTACACTCCTCCACAATTATTTTTTTTCTTCTTTATTATGGTGAGGTTTGCGGAGTCAATGCAAGATAAATGCAGAGGAAATGTCTAAAGAACTATAGTACCTGGAAGACACATAAAAATAGTCCATGTGTAGTGTTAGAACAGAGTAATAAACTGAACAAAACCTGCCCTGATGCAGAAGCAGAAAGAAAAAAAGCATGTACACATTATTGTAGTGTTCCTAGCATGGGAAACTCATCTCATTTAAGCAGCTATCACAGAAAAAACATGAATTTGACTAGAATTGCCAATGCATCTGAAAATGAGAAACACACAGCTGCCCCTCCCTTCCCTGTGCTCCTGTGTCCCCACATGCTGGGGCATCCACCTTCCAGTTGCACCTTTCTGTTTAAAACACGCACGACTCCCTCTCCCAACCTGTTCCTGCAGCTCCGGACACCCAACCCGCCGCCCTCTCCTTCCCCTGGCACATTCCCAAATGAAGATAAAAAGCAACTGGGACAAGAAGTGGTGTCTGCAGCCTGCTGTGAGATGGATGGATGGATGGATGGATGGATGGATGGATGGATGGATGGATGGATGGATGGATGGAGACTTTAAAAGTTGCTCCCGGCGTGCAGGGTCCATTCTTTACTTTCTCGCAAGCTCAGGGCCAGCAAATTGCTGTTTGCAGGGAAAAGGGTTTTGTGGGTTCAGAGATGCAGCTGATGCTCTGTCCCTAACTCGGGGTCTTGTGGAAAAAAAAAAGTAGCTGCTAACACTGGGAGCAGTCAAGGATGGAGAAACGACCTCAACTCTGTGGCGCTGGACTTTCAGCGGGCTATGCCAAAAGTCTCCAAGTTTTATTTCACCCTCTTGAGTGAGGAGAACATTTCATCAACAGTTCATTTTGGCTAATTTAAGGCCAACTCAGCTGAGCTGCCGTTTAAAAACCATACTATAAACCCAGTGACTAAGTAGCTCTTTCGTAGACTTTTACGGCAGAGAAAATGATGTTTCTGAGCAATATTCAGTATACAAACTACCCCAAAGGAAGTGTGTATTTGCCAACAGGGGTTGTCATGCTTTTAGGGCACTATTCTATCAAATTTAGGTATATTATATGCTATGACTTGATGCTAATCGCAGGCATTACCCCATCGTGTATAGCTTTATTTTGGCAATTTCAATACTGTGCATTTTAAGCCCAGGGAGAGTGGCAATAACTCAAAGTTGTGTTCGATAAATCATCTTGTATCCAACATATTGACCCGTACCATGGCAGGGTCTCCTTTCACTCATGCTGCAACAGTCTGGAGAAAATCCTGGGCTAAAAGGAATGAAAAATGGTGAATTCTGATGGCAGTGGTGTTTTTTAGAATAAAAGGGCTATAACATTTCTGATTTTTGATTAAATTTTTTTAAAGGCGACTCTCAAAGAATAAAAATGTTCTGAGAGTCGAGATCTTGAATGCTGAATTTCAGCCAGTTATAAGCGCTTGAAAATAGTGATTTTGAATGGAAATCACTGCCACAATCTTAATGGTAGAGGCTTAAACTGCTGACTTAATCCTCCAAGTAATGAGTACTTTAAGTACATTTATTACCTGTCTTCAAGCATTGGTTTTTTCCCCTTTCAAATGGAAGAGCCGTATTTTACTTCGCTTATACATTTAAGTGAAATGCATTTGAATACATAAAAGTCAAGTTATGCCTCCCTGCTTTATGCTGCAAGATATCACGAATATAATTTGATGTTTCTTTAAAGCTCTGGAAAGTTATCTAATACTCATCATATGAAGAAGTTATTAAGACAAAACTCATACATCATTTAAAATGCATCAAAAATACATTCAATATTTTTTTTTCTGGTTTATATACACTTTAAATCTTTCAATGTTCTGCACGCTACTGTATAGTTTATGTACAAGTGCAAAATCGGTGTGTTATTTTTCATTTATTTACAGATTCTCCCATGAAGTAAGGTTGCTCTTCCCCCCTCCCCCCCCTTCACCTCTAAAAGAAATAAACCCACAAATCCTTCACTTTTGATACTGGCCTGGTGATAAATAACCAGCAATTCTTCTTCCCCCCATCCATTCCCACCTTTGTCTCAATTTTACCTTTAAGTTGGGATGAAACTGTTTGCAGCAGAGATATGTATGAGAGTTCTCTCTGTCCCTCATCAGTATGGAGGTAAGACGCAGAGCACAGCTACATCCTACAGGAGCTGTTTCATTGTATTTATATAAACAAGTCTGGTTCCTTGGTTCCTCTATTTACATCTTTTGGTTCTGTTAAACCTCAATGTTTGATCGTTTTTGCTCGTCTTTCCAATATCTGACAACTCTGTGGCTACACTTCGGGACACGCTCGACTTTAGCTTTTGAGGCAAGACAACCCAGCTTTCCAGGGGCATTCGGGGGAACAAAACACATTCACATCTTTTTGTTAATGTAAAAATATATCACCCCTCCAGGTCTACTGTTCTGAAAGCTGTTTCTGTTCAGGGAAACATAAGCAACAACTTTAAGCACCTGCTTAAGTGGTGTCCTGAATATGGAGCCTTAAGCACAAGAGCTTTCTCAATTTGGATTGGCAGTTCTCCTCCCAAAGAAGTGCTGGGGAAGCAAGAAGACATCTCTGAACATAAGGATGTGCCTCATGACTGAAAACACGAAAACAGGGGAAGGATTTTTAGTCCAGTATTATTTCTCTAGTTCAGGTTAGCCCTATGCACACAGGAAGTTAGAAAGTATTTTCAGGAGATGAGTCTGTTTGAGGTAATCTGTGCATCAGTTAAAACTTAAATTGCCTAAACCCCTTCACTCTAAAAGACAATGCTCACCCCTTTCTCTCCCATAACATCTTTTCCCCAGATGGCATTTAAACTTCTTGTTTAGAAAAAGATGCATTTTATATATATATATGCACACAGATATATATAACAAATGCATTTTTTCCCCCAGAATTTCTGCAGTCTTGTTTTATATGTCAAATGACAGGTTAATGCAGAATTATAATACACCACGGTCTTTAACCCAGCAGGCTGTCCCCCGTCACTGCTGTCCAAACACGCACAGCTATTCACATTTTTATTGCGAAGCAGCCGTGCCCAAACAGTTTCTTCAAAATACGTAGTTTACAAAAAAACCAAAAAAAAAACCCAACCCAAACCAAACCAAAAACCAAAAGTGGCTGATATGCAATCGATCACCGAAACATGCACGAAAAAAGATGCAGTTACTCAGGTTTCATTTTGGATACGGGTGCTACCTGGCCAGAAGATACAAGAGCACTTTTCCTCACTCCGCTTTTTAGATTTGTTACTTCTCCATTTCTTACATACTAGATGTCCTCATCAGAAACCAGTGACTCAGCGACCTGAAGGAAACAGCACTTACTGTGATTAAGCAACAGTTACACACCTCATTTGGCACCTGCACGTAACATCTTCCTACCAGCTTCAACATCACATCGTGTGGCCCCAGCAGCGTGCCACGTTCCGGAATGGAGGAGGACATCGAGCACCAGCATGCACAGAGTGATGGGCTAAGTCCAACCTCAAACCTCAAAGCAGAATCCCAACTAGTCAGAGTACTTCTGATGGTTTGATACATCCCCCAAAAGCCAAACCTTCTCTTTGCTGTTTAGAAGTCCCTTCTTTTCACCCAACAAGCCACCTTCTTCCACATCTAAGAGAGCTCAACTCCAATGGGAAATATCGGTGACTGATCATGTAGAACTCAAAGCTGTGGCCAAATGAAGCTGCTCTGCTTGCTTTTTATTTAAAGTTCTTTTTTACTTCATTCTGAAATGATCTGGCACCTGGAGTGTTGCTTCTTACATCCTGTAAGGAGATGGAGCAAATCTTACTGCTGAGGAGTGATGTCTCTGAGCCCTGGCAAAGCTCAGCTCTCATCCAGAAGAATGGCAGGACAAGAAGGGGCAGTGGGGGGAGGGGTGGAGAAAGGGCTGAATGGGCAGAGAAAAATCAGAAGAACTATAGAGTATCTGACCTGGAACACAAACTGCTTCTATTAAAAGCGCTGGTGAAACCAGGAGTTTTCTTACAAGATACCAAAACTACTGTCCCTCCAGATATTTCCATCTGGTCAAGTAGTTTGTTGGTCAGGAAAATGCCTTTTTCCCTTGACTGCACGTGATGTGTTACAAAGAACACAGATTGCCTTGGGTGAGTGTATCTACATGTGTGTGTATACGCGTATTTAAAATAAGATAATTATGTTAAAAAGAAATGTGTGTAGCAGTCTCCTCACTCCCTAGATCTGTTCAAGTCTAGGCACTTGTGTGTGGTGTACTCCAAGCAGGTTAAGACTATGTAAACACTGAGTCCTTCAAAAGCAACATTCAGGTATTGCATGAGGTCTGAGCAACACGCGACATCAGCCATTAAACCATCCCAGCTTTTGCGTTCCTGGTGTTCTGGAACACAATGACTACAAAAACGCTGTATCTGGAAGAGAGTTCCACTTAAGTAATGGGGGAATAAACACGTAATATGAAATGAAAACAAAGGAATGAAGATGTTTTGAAGATTAATAGTAGTGTTTATGTGTTGAGAGCTGACACCTGTAAACGCTGCATCTTTTTCTTTTTGTACAGTTTGATAAATATATGAACTACAAAGCACTTTCCATGTATAAACCTGAGTGTCATTCATATTGGACTACTGTTCTATTTACACTGACCATGAATGGTGGTGATTGGATGTTACTGGACCTGCAATAAAATTATTTTACTTTAAACTGGAAGAAAACAAAGGAGCGATCTGAAGTCACGTGTCAGTAAAACTTAAATGGAGCAGTTGTCAAATAAAGCCAACTATCACGGCGATGAGAGAAAAAGTTGGGTTCAAGGAAGTTGTGTTTTTCTGAGTGCTTCTAGTCTCTTGTGACACAACTTGAAAATCCTTCTCCTCCGTGGTATTCCTTTTCCGCTGTGTTTAAAACCCTAGACAGTTTCTGATGTCCATGCATCAAATACAGGTTCCTGGCTGTGCAGGGGGCTGCTGTTTCCGATTCCGTATTGCACCCGATTTCTCTTTGTAGGCAATTGGCATCTGTTGTGAAATGTCCACCAGTGCACTGGCCACCGCAAGACCTGAGGCAACAACACAAAATAGTCACGGAACAGAACAGTTGCAGAAACAAATCCTTCCTCCACTGCTGAGAAAAGCCCTTCAAGCCACAAAATGAGTATAATTTTTCGAGGTCTTCTTAAAAAAAGCAAACTAGAAAAGCATTCTGGTTTAAGAGATTAAACTCTAGCTGTTATTCTGAAATAAGCTTTTAAATACTGCATGCTTTATTGAAAGCAACTGCAGTAGAAAAAGCTGGAAATAAGAAGTGTGGGTATTAATGGACGTGAAACCCGTAATACTGAAGGGAGGCGTCTTTCTCTGCACCAGTAGACACGCTATAATAAGCCCTCAAAGTACACATGCATGGATGTTTCACTGTATTTCCCAGCCTTCCACCATCTCTGCAACCTCCTCCCAGCAAATCCACAGACAAACCACTTTTGGCCACCTGGGATTTACCTCAATAGAGCTCACAACCAAACCACCTCATCTCAAACCCAGCTAGTTCTCTTTTAAGATCCACTGCTTCACCATGCTTATTAGGCACTGGAGAAACCCCAGTTAAATCCCAAGCTGCCCAGGAGATTATATCTCAGTGCATTGCAAGCAGGTTTAAGTGAGAAGGGGCTGGGAACAAGGAAACTGTAAGCTGGATGGAGAAAAGTTCTCTGCTCAGAGCTGCTGAGAGGAGGGCACAGATGTGATGTCTCTCTAGAAATGGAGTTGGCAATGAAGATGAATAGGCTGGGAGACAAGTTACCTTCATAACTAACTATTGCAAACCTGTCTGTGCCAGATTCCCCCTTTTCCCCAGCCAGAAATTAAAGTGTAATCCAAATATCAACTGTTCATCCATCAACTGACCCAAGAAATTGAATCAAACCTCAGGCTGGAAGCTTGGAGGGCCCATGCTAGCTAGCTTAAAATAGCCAAGCACATCTTCAGCTGCAGTGTGGGTACAGCAATTACCGTGGGATCAAGTCTGAAACTGCAAGGTGAATCTGTAAAGCTGGGGAAGGAGCACAGACTAATCCCAAGCCAGCAGAGACAATGATACTCCTCACCTGACTGTCCTGGTGGTGGTATACCCCCAAGTCCTCGAGGCAACCTCACGAATACAGAGAGAACAGCTGCTTTGTTCCCAAAACAGGGCTCCAGCGCTATTGGCTTTGGTACAGTCTGCAACAAAGTAAGGAAGAGGAGAAAACAAATTGTTATACCGTGTGTTACACCCTCCCTCTTCCCTCAGCGTCATCTTTCTCATATTGTATAAGCTTCAGGGCATGAACCATGTTTCTGCACCTGGCAAATTTCCAGGACATTGCTAGCAAATTTAAAACCAATGTCAGTAACAAATCAAAACCCTAGTCATCGCAAAAAACCACATTTACTTAATAAAAATCTAGCTATTAAGAAGTCAAGAACTGCACAAGGCTTCTCCCGAAATTCAGTAACAGAGGAGCAGCTTACACTAAACAACACAATTGAGGATTTTTTTCCTTTGAATTCATCAGCAGCAGCCTATAACAAATATCAGTACATCAGACCACTACCATGTGGCAGTTCAGCTACTACTTCCAGAGTTGAACTTTGTTCACCTCCACAGCACTGTATGCATTAACACAGTTAAGGAACATTTACCACCCCCCCGCAAACCACTCTCTCTTTTATTGTTGTTGACTTTCCCCCAATTTTGTCTTTCATTTCTCTTCTTTCTCAGGGGGTCATGTCAGTTTTCCAGAGGTCATCTGGACCACTCATAGAGTCATTCAGGTTGGAAGGAACCCTTGGGATCATTGAGTCCAACCATCAGCCCTGATCTGCAGTTCTCCCCTACACCATATCCCTCAACACCACATCTAATCGACTCTTGAACACACTCAGGGATGGTGACTCAACCACCTCCCTGGGCAGCCCATTCCAGTGTCTGACCATTCTGTCTGTGAAAATCTTTTTCCTAATGTCCAGCCTAACCCTACCCTGCTGCAGCTTGAAGCCATTTCCTCTCGTTCTATCGCTAATTACCCATGAGAAGAGACCAGCACCAAATTCTCTACAATGCCCTTTCAAGTAGTTGTAGAGAGGGATGAAGGCTCTCTTCAGTCTCCTTTTGCTCAAACTAAACAGTCCCAGTCTCCACTCTGGACTTAGGTAGCTGGTTGCTCTGGGAGCCGAAAGTGCTTTAGAAAGTTGACTGGATTGTACTGTCCTTTTTTAAACTGAAAAGCAGAGAATTCAGTATAGCAAAGGACTGGTTTGTGATCCTTGCTCTGGATCTGGTTTCAGTGACCTCTCATACCCTACAATGGGCTACTCTTAACACACTTTACTGAAGCCTGTTTATACTTTCAATATGAAAAATTCACATTTACATTAAAAACATGGACATGAAAGAAAGTTTTCAGATAAAATGCAAATTGATAACTATGCAGATATAATGGGCAGCCAGCTTTCTCCCACCCTAGGGAAGGAGGGAACTGGATCCTTTTGTCACTTTCAGTGTCTTTGAACATCCCTCTCCCTCCACACTCCTGTAAAGGTTTTATTTGAAAAATCAACCACCAATTTCAGTCTGTCATTAGAAAAACAAAATGCAACAGTGCAGCCCAGAAACTAATGAATGTTCTTACATAAGCCAGGCCCCAGTGCCACACACAATTACACACAATCAGTGTTATTGTGGGATGGCACAATAGTAAGATGAGGATGCAAGTCTATGCCTATGGGTACAGGTACAAGAGAGTGTCTTCTTTTATTCCACAGAAGCAAAGAAAAGCTGAGAAAAACTATTATATTTGATACATTCAGTGCTTTCTGTTTTCTTGTTTAGTAACGGACAAGTTCTACCCTGGTATTAATGAAATAATTATTGCTTTTTCCAATAGGCATAAAATTGCACTACTGTACTTAAATGTTCAACAGAAACTCAATACAATGCAAGGCACTGAAAAAAAGCAAACAAGAGTCAAACAATGCTATTAAATTGCTGCTGCTCAATAAAAAAAGAAAAAAAAGAGATGACAGCAAGCAAAATGAAACTTAAAACTGTTTTCATATCTCATATTTACTGTAATGATTGCAACAACAATTTGTTAGTCTGTGCAAGGTAGATAAATACGAATTCCACGGGCTTTAACGACGTAAGCTGCCGTCTGCCTGGTTTATGACTGCAGATTTCTTCATCTTCTCCCCACCCCCAACAAAGGGATCAAACTCAAAATAATGCTTTTCCCACAAAGCAACCAAGCATACCCTGGTGCTATATCCCACAGGCGACTCAATTACCAGAGGTAATGGAGAGAGCACAGAGAAGGCAACTGCAGAAATACAGCCCACAGACTTCTGGTGTATGGGTGGAACATGCGCAGAGCACAGTTTATTTTCTTTTGGAGACAGCCAAGTACCTTACTTATTCCCCTGTCAGTAATACGTTCCCGCTGAATCCCAGAGGTCGGAGCACGGTGCCTGGGTATTACAGAGAGCACTCACACTCATCCTCAGGGCTGAGCAGAACAAGCACCAAAGACCAAGCAGAGACAAAGTAGTGGGGGGAAGAGAATGATGAAGGAGCCAAGAGGAGATTATCTCATCTTTTCTAATACCTTTTTTTCTTTTTTTAATGTATTTGCTTTGAAGTCCTACCGGATTAATGGCCACAATAGTTATTGGAGGGTTGGAACACTTCCCCTGAAGAAGTGAGGGAAGGCCGAGAGGGTTGGGGTGGAGAAAAGAAGGCTCTGTGGAGACCTTATTGTGGCCTTTTGGTACTGAAAGGGGGACCATAAGAAAGATGGGGACAGACTTTTTAGCAAGGTCTCTAGCAAAAGGACAAGGAGTAATGGTTTTAAACTAAAAAAGAGTAGATTCAGACTAGATAGACTAGATAAAAGGAAGAAAATTTCCACGAAGGTGGTGAAACACTGGCACAGGTTGCCCAGAGAGGTGGTAGATGCCCCATCCCTGGAAACATCTATGATTCTACGATTCTAATCAAAATGTTGTTCAGTGCAACTCTACTCCAATATGCTTTGCAGTGTTCATGGGGATGCTCAGCAGCACACTCATCACCCTCCAGCCAATATGCAGGAACAGGAGGCTGGAAAATACTTTCATGGTCACTGAATCCAGCCCTTCACTAATGCTGGTGACTGCACACAAAAGCGCAATGCTCTGCTTTAGAAGTAGTTACGCTTTCAGCCTGTGCCATCAACTCTGTGTGACCTTTCCAGAGACTCCCTGCTTCTGGATTTCACTGCTCGGACATCAGAAACTTTCATCTAACCTCAATCCTCTCCCACCAAAACTTATCCATCCATCTGTCATTCTTCCATGCCTTGACCCTCTCTGGGCTTTACCGTACTCTACTTCATGGCCTTCGTTTGGCTAATAATATGAGCTAACAATGCTGCCAGTTTCTTCTCTGAACACAAAACCTCCTTTCTCCAGCCCTCCCAACAGTCCCTTCTCTGTACGTCGTCTGTTACTGTGGAGACCTTAGGTGACCTGAGAGGTGTTTCAGGCTTTGACTGAACCCCTGTAAGGTATCAAAACCCCCTTGATTTTCCTGCACATCCTAAAAAGGTAAAGAAGAGAAAAAGTTTGTTACAGAGCTCTCAGTCACAGAGCTGAAGGGACTTTGAGGGTAATTTAGCTCATCTCAGCCCCAAGCAGGACCCTTTCCCCTCCTCTGCCCTTTCCAACTAATGAACCCTGAGCATGCAGCAGAAACTCTCATTATGAGTCCCTGTGGGCACAATCTTTGCCTTTCCACGGGATTTTTATTTCATTCCTGAAGGTCACACATCTTCCTCCTCTCTGCTTTCCTGATCCCACTCTGAACCATGAGAAGCTCCTACGTGGGTCTCCCTGGTGCTCAAAGAGCCCCAAACAGGCAGCCAGCGCTGTCCCCCAGCGAGTGACAGCAGACCCTACCCATGCAGATACCTAAAACTCAGTGTTACCTCACAGGTATAAGACCCTCATGCTGCAGTGAATTTTTCAATCTCTCTGATCCACCACGGAGAGTTGAGGGCAGAGGACATACCTCTGAGCCTCCATTGTTAACCTGCTCAAAAAAGCTGAGCATTATTAAAAAACTGTTAATATTTCACTGCATGCAGAACTTTGTTTCTATTAACCATGCAAAGCAAGGAAGTATACGTTCTATTATAAAGATGCATCCAAAATCTGTCAGGCAGTCACAAGCTAATTTGGAAGGAACATACTAAGCACAAGCTCATCTTGCTGCAGCCAATCCTGATCTTAAATCTAAGAGGGGAAAAAACAGGCCTAGTGTCCATCAAAGCCAGCCATTTTCCTGACACAAGCTGCAGTTAATAACAGCAAAAACCAGCATAAAGACTTGAGTCCTGCAAATTTATTTTTGACAGCCCCGGTTTGAGGCACCTGCTTTTTGAACTGTGACTCATACCGCATCTCATCGCCAGGCGTGCGCTCGCCGGACCAAGAGACAAAGCGCAGCCTGATGAAATGACTCACATGCCGAGTGACGGGAATGACGAATTCGATGCAAGCAAGAGGTCAGGCGGGAGGGAAGGGCATCCTGTGCCCTCTGCAAGACAGACAGCTACCCGGCACTGGAGCCCGGGGACCATACTCTGCAGACACGCAGGGAAACACGTGGGTAACTCAACCAGCATCTCGACTGCAGATCTCACCCACAGCCAGCCTTGCCGTGAGCCTGCTTGTGTTTTGATAAGACCTGTGTAGGTGTTACCATGGCACAAAGCAGCTAGGGAAAAGCTGGCTGGCTTCATCAAGTTGAATTTTTGTGGGGAGACCTAAGAAGAGTTCATGTCTCCTCTCCTTCCCCACCTCTGCAGCACGTCTGTCTCCTGCACGGTTTCTGAATGCTCTTGTTGCGGATCCAAGCTGACTTTCTGTGAGAACGTTTGAAGTGGACTTGGGAACCAGAGATCAGGTCATTATAAGTGCTTCTGCTTCAGTCTGACAGGTGGCTTTTAATGGCCCACTTAAAAAAAAAAACCAAAATACTTAGATCTCCCAACTTTGTAACACCTTCCATCAGATGGTTAAAACCAGCCTCTGCCAGAGACTTTCATTTAGAATGTTTTCATAAACCCATTGCTGAATTATAGAAGCAATTCTTTTTTATTGAAGGCTTAATAGCACAATAAAGTAGACATTATTCAAATCTATGCAAATAAGGTGCATCCCTCAGACACTTGGCACATCGTGACTGCTTCACACGGAGCCTGAACAGCAGAGTCCCAACACGGGGAGAGGGGCACAGAGGGGAAAGCAAAGCCCAGTTGTTGGAGCGGGTGGACAAAGAGGATCTCACCTTTGCTGAACTGGGTGAATCCTTACAAGCCAACTAGGAGCCCATCAGAAAAGAGCCGTGCCCTTGACCCATGAAACACAGTTGGACGCAGCCAACACGCACAGAAGCAGTAAGAAACATGTATCCGTCAGACTCTCTCTCCTTCCTGGTTCCAACCAGGGGTGGAGGTCAGTGAAGGGGATGCTCTGCTGTATCTGCGCTACGAACAGACAACTGCAGCTGGTCTACCCACCAGGCACCCTCCCTAAAGCTACTCCTTGTCCTCAAAGAAACACTGCGAGTGAGCTGGAGTGACAATCTCATGCAGCTGACAGCCCGAACCTTCCTTCTGCAATGGTCTTTGACTGCCCATCCACACCAGCAAAACTACAATCAATGGAAATGGTGGGAAAAACCCCACAGCTGGGATTTAGGATAGTCCAAATGCCAAACAAAGACCAACAAAACAGCAAAGACCTCTCAGCCTGGCACAGGTTTAAATGCGCTTCACTGTGCACTATCAGGAAGGTACACTGCAGCGTTTGTTTTTTAACCAGGAACTGCTACCCATGCATTTTGTGTTTGGCAGTGCTTGGAAACAGTGATGATCCTTTTTTTTTGGAGGAAAATACAAAGTTAATGGTATTTTACTGAGCGGTGGCACAGCCGCACTGTTCCTGGAGGCAGCAAAATCTGTTCTGAGCTATTTTCCATATTTATGCTTTACTGGCAAAACCAGCACTAAAAAGCCAAGCAATTTCAGTTGTTTATGAGTTTTGATATGTATTTAATATGTGTAAAGCTTAAACAATTATAGAAGCTAAAAGCAGTAATAGACCTATTAGGTCATCTAATTAGTCCAGCTTTCCAGCAGGACTATCTGCATAAACAGGGCATTTTCCAGGACTTTGCCTGGGCTCTTTCTAGGTGACCCAGGTGTAGAGTGCACCAGCAGTTCCCTTGGGAGACAATTTCAGAGCCAAACGCTTTCCAGAATCAAGTTGCATGGCATGATGTTCAATATAAACATTTCTTTTTTATTTCCTCTCATTATTTCTATTTGCGCTGATTATATTCAACAAATTCTAAAGGTTAATAATGTGTCACATAAAACTAATGGTTAGAACAATAAATACTCTGTGTAATTTAAAAAACACAGCATCAATTTTATTTAGGTTTTGTAATATGTTGCCAGCATATTGCTTTTCAAAATGTATAAAAAAAATACCGTTGAGGTTTTTTTTCCTTAACAAGGAAACTTATTTCTGTGGTTTGATCAAATAACTCTTACATGGTTTCCAATTTCCAGTAAGGAAATTAAAATAAAGGAAAAATCTTATGGTGGGGGAAGAGCAGAGGAACATTACTGAAACAGTTCAACTTTATTATTTGATTCCACTTTTTCAGATGATTTCACTCTGTAGAAACAGGGTCAAATTCCATTTGCAAGTTTTTAAATTGTGCCATTAAAAGCTGACTGAACATTTGTAAAATAAGTTACAAGCAATTTTCTATAAAAAATAGAGTATTAAGTTTTAAAAATCATATTCTCAGGGTAATATGTATGTCCTCCAAGATAGAGATGAATAAACTTCCAGCAATAATTTGCAGTAAATGAGTCTAGATTAAAAATTTACATTTACCTTGTCCCTGATATCTACCTTGGAAGCTACACAGGCGCTGGGGAATGAATTGCTCACAACTCAGCCCCAACACTGGGTTCCTGCACGTGAGGAACTAAATGAAAAAACATATTCAAACCCTCAGATGAATGCTAACAGTGTAAATTGAAAATGCAGGTCTGAGCACCCTGAGTTACCAAGAACTGGGAGCAAACCAGCCTCGCAGGGCACCAAGTTTGATTCCACTGCATTTAACAACTGCTTTCTATTTTAAAGTGCACACTGTCAATCCAGCAAAACACAGACACAAGCTCTCAGTGAAGGCAAGGAATTCACTAGGCAAGTTTGTATTTCAAAAGCAGTCACCCTGAAATGACAAAACCTCATGTCACATCTTTGAGCATTGCCACTCACGTAAGCCAACACTCACCCTTCTCTTTCAATTCTCTGCTGATGCCCCAGGGAGGGGATAGGATGGACAAGGCCATGGGTAACAAATCTGGGTAAAATATATATGGCCAACAGTGGGTATTTATTTTGATTTTGTAGTGGTAAAGAACCAGGATTTTTCTGGTTCTTTTCGACCACTTGGCTGCTTTTTGCACATGAGAAGTAAAAAACCCAGCAAAATAGGACAGTTGAATGAAGAATGCAAACACGCCCCACAAAGTAACTACTTGGCATGAAGGAATGCAAATAGGTCCCCAATAATGTTTTTGACAAGCTGCTGGTGTTATTAGTACTTCAATCAGAAAAGACACTCGTTTGCACTGAAGGGAAAAAAAAGCTTAGAAAAAAACTCTCCTGTGGGAAGCTTCGCCCTCCTTCCTCTGCCTCCAGCAAATTCCTCCTTATCAGCTAAAATCAGGGTCCATTCCTCCTGAAAAATTTACAGTCTTCAAATCTAAAACTAGTTAAATCTCACTTATCAGCCAAATATTCCCTAAATACAAGGCAGATTTAACAGCTGTTTTTGTTGATCTCATGACAACTCCCTTCCAAATATTTATATTCCTTATTATGTTACGGAAGTGACAAAATTTTCCCCCTCAAGTCACTAATTTTGCAACAGAAATCAACACAAGATACTCAGCACTAGTTAACTGGAAATAATTCATTAGGAGAAGGCTTTATCAGGTATTTTTGTTGTTGCTTTTGCAGTACAGATCACAGCCAGACTATATGCAATTCTAGTGCAGCTAATCCGTTTTACACACCTCAGAGCTGCCCAGATAATGCTCCCTTCTCACCACTGGCAACTCCACCTAGCCCGGCACTCCTTCAAAGGGGATCACACACTTTGCCATGAATTGGAAAGTGGGCCAGCATAAGCAGAATTGACACCAAATATGAAGGCCAAGGTGGGGTGTTGCTTCTTGTTTTGTGTCCCTCATCACCCCGATGCACCAGGAAGGCTCCTGCCACCTGCTCCCACACACAGACCAAGTCTAAGGAGTGGAAGAAGTTGCTTTTGCTCAAGACAAGGAGACAGCTACACACTGACACGCTTTGAACGCCCTAGCATTAGTGCAAGGAAAAGCTCCTAGAACCAGCAAATACTAGAAACCCCAGAAATAATACATTAGAAATTAAACTGCATTTCTAAAGACAACCTAACAAGACAGTGTTAGACAGGTCAGGCGAACTAAAACCAGCCTCTCTGGCCTCAAAGGCTGTGCGTGAACCATCTCCTGGAACTGCCACATCAGATTAAGAGTATTCAGTTTATGTTTTCCCCCCACAATTTCATCCCCTTCCTCCAACCTTCCTCTATCTTTTTGAAGATAATGAATGACTTGCCCTTTCAGCTTATTTACACCACCTCTGAAAAGCCCAAACCTGCTCTGTCCCACTCCAATCCATCTTGATATCCTGGTCATTTCTACTTAAGACTACTTTCGTACACCACGGCTCAAGCCTGCTATCCTTCCAAATCTGCCTCCTTGCAAGAGGATGCTCAATCTCTGCTTGGTGACACAGCAAAGTGGGAGACTTGGTGGTCACCGTGGTTATGCTAAGCTGGCTCATTTCAAGTGAAGTGAGTTGGGAGGGGATCGCAGAAGCCGGTCCACCAGCAAATTTAACGGACTAATAATGAGACAGTAACACATGAACTAATGGGGCATTGAATCACACAGAGCGACAGCCAGGAAAGGGTAACAGCCCTAAATACCATCAGTTCCCTGGTCCTTAGCAGCTCTTCACTGAACTTACCTCATTGAAACAGCCCAACATAGCAGGGCTCAGAGCTATATGTAAAAATGAAGTCACTCTGTAGAAGTGCTGGAAGCTGGAGGATGCTTCATTTAAAAACATTCCTCACTGCAGTGGCACCCATACAACTTCCCCAGACTGCACTCCATGGCACAGGACTTCTAACTTATCACTTCTCTGCTCATTAGTGATGGTTGCAACTTCACTGCAACGTAAAAGGAATTTCACAAGGGCACCTCTCACATGCGAAATGCAAGTAGTCTGAAAATATAAATCTGTGGTATCCCTTACCCACTCCTAAATCAGCCCACCACTTCATCTCTGTACTTCTTGAACAGATGGAACCTTCTGGCAGTCCTTAAAACACCAAACAGCCCTTTCTTCCATAACAAAGTAAACTAATTACTAGAGTAAGAAGCTATTTTCCATCAGTTTTTCTGCTATTTTTAAGGAATCGGCCAGCTTGGTGAGCTGATCTCTGATTAAGGATTTGCAGTGAAGCTATTTTGCCCTCAGAAGCTTAACACAGCAGAATTAAATGCACGTCGGCATGAAGGTACAGAACAAACTAAATGAACTTCAGGAGGATTTTGCTCACCAAATACTTCTCTCACTCCATTTAGGCAACTACAGATGTGGACGTCTTGGTGATCACAAATGCCAAAAACCTCTCAGCACTGGCTTTGCATGTTGGATCCCTAAACACAGCACAGCAAAGGCTGCTTTACGGACCAGCTCTACTAGACACATTCACCGCTTTACAAAAGTGGTTTTTAAATCCTCTAAAAGCTTCCAAGACAATTTTTTTCCAACTTAAGTATGATATTTTCTAATGTAACAATTTTCATGCTGATGCCATGTTTTGCTCAAGCTGAGCATTTGCTTACTATGCTGTGTATGTGTTTTCACCAAGAATATACAAGCCTTAGTTTCATGCCTTTACCAACTTCAAGATACTTGGAAATCAATGTCAAAATTATAAAACTTTCCAAATTCTTTCAGGAAAGCTTCTCCTAAAAATCATTGCAGAGGACTACAAGACTTAGATCAGTTAGATAACTAGACCTAAAAAAGCCTTAGTTGCAGTAACACCAGTTCAGACACTTGGATGAGTCCCAACTACCCAGGGTTATTAAATACTCTTAGAAAAAAAAATGCAATAGGCAGCACCTCAGAACACACAAAAAGCTGCTGAGAAAAGCCAATGGATTTTGTAATAACTAAGCAAATTTAGTGGTAGATTTGTGATCCGCTGGGTATCTGTTGAGTGGGAAATAAACCAAAGCAGCTAGTTACGTGTTGCCTAGCTGCAGACTATAATATGAATAGTTTCCCTGCAGGTAAATCGCTTTCTATTACTTCTAAGTACCCCAGGAAAAATACTAATTGAAAACACGGTTCTAATACTGTCCAGCTGGAAAACATTAGCTTAGGATGGAACTGGCTTGATGCTGGCTGCCAATTGGCTATGCACAATGGAAAAGGAAATAAATCTCTCACAGACAAGACGTCCCATTTTCCACTTCTCCTTTGTAACCCTCAAATAAACTCGTTATTAACCAAAGGCTTTGATTCACATGGGGAAAGAAAAACATCAATATATTTATGATAACGCGAGTCTGGAATTCATGCATTAAAATGAAGGCTCTCCAATTTTGACACAGCAAAAAGCGGAGCAACCGGAGAACAGCTTACAGTCCAACAACATAGCAACGTTTCTCTTCACTCTTTTCTTAGCTAATAACTAAAGAACAGACAAAATGCAGTTCTACAACTCTGTGCTGTCCCAGCCCATTTTCCTGCAGTTCCTTCCTGTGAAGAGCTTTTTTCCCATGCAGGTGCAAAAGGCATGAGGAGAAAACCGAAGTTGACCCCATATTGAGACTGCTTTTCACTTCTATTTAAATTTGTTCACATGCAACATCCAACAGCCCAGACCACGTCAGAAGTGTCATTCCTCAAGTTGCTCAAAATCCACAAGCTTCTCAAGCCTCATCTCCTCTCCACGCAATTTCAACTTTGTTGAAACATTCCAGACTTTTACACATTCTTTTATCCCCCATTCAAATTCTCTAAGATGATACAAAACTGTATAACCCATCTCCCCCAAATTTAGCAACTCTTCTTGTCATGGAAAAGCATCCTCATTCTGTACCCAGATTTTCCAGCAGATGAAGTTACCTGCTGGCACAGCAGTCCATGTCCATGTTCCCTAGTTGGCTTCAGGTTACTGTTCAAGGTTTATGCTATTTGTCTGAATCAGACCATCCCTTTCGTGCTTGGGGTTAGACACATCTGCATAAGTTACCCTCAGAGTGCAATTAGCAGTTGGTAACAATTTCTGGGTCTGAAAAAGGTCACCTGTCCACAGTCTTACTTATTATGCTTAAAATTGGCTTTTCCATCCATTCTTGAGTAACCCAAGGAGGTCAGACAAATGAAATATGGAAGATGACAGCAGACACGGGGAAGCAGGGCAGCATAGCTACAAGTAAGACAAAGATGAAATCCTGTCTGCAGTGCTGTCCGTGGAAGCACTTCAAAAGAGAAGAGTTCAACATTCCTATAATCATAGAAGAGACTGAGAAGAAAACAAAGCAGAGAGGTACGGAGGAGAAAGCGAATAACAAAGCCCAAATGAAAAAAGTAAAAGCACTGCCAGCTGAACAAGAGGAGAAATAACACACTAATCAGAACATAAGAGCTCCAAAGTTTACTATCTTCTCTGTAGTTTTTGAGGGCAGACAAACTTGTCCGAGTGATCAAAAAGTTTGGGATAGCTTTGTTCTAGCCTGATCCTAGAGGAGAGGTGCTTTTAGTTACCTTATTTCCAGAAAATGGAACAAGGGGAAGGGAATTGTTCCCAGACAGACAGACTGCAACCCAAAACCAGCAGCACCCAGGCTACAGCCTTACAAATCCGCCCCCAGCCCAATGGGAACATCCATACACATCCCATGGCTTCTTCGATGAAGCAGTGAAGAAGTGGCTCATTCTCATTTGTTGAGTGACAATCCAATTTTACAAGCGTGTAATTTAAAGTCTTGGTGAGCTATTAGCAGCTAATGACTTCCAATGCCTACCATCCTCCTAACACAAGTACAGAAATTGTAAAAACTCCCCCAAACCTGAAAGATCTGGAGTCACATGAAAGTCAACAGGAAGTAGAACCACTCAAGAGCCTCCAAGGAGATGTCCCAGAGACAGGTCAGCTTAGCTGCCCAGTCACTCAATTACCCACACTGAGTGCCCTTGCAAATTTTGCTTTATTTTCACTACACTCCAAGGTTCACATCCCTGCATAACAGGGACAATAATCCCTGGATTCAGAGAAAGATAACAATTAATTCATGAAGCACTCAAATGTGGGGCAATCACGGGAGTCATTCAAACCTGGGACCAAAGGTTTGGATGGAACACGGTAAATTACCAGAACAAAGCCTTAAACTAAGACAATATATTGAAAAGCTTCTTCTACATAGTGCCCACCCAGAATGTGCTGCAAGATGGCAATGGTGGGAAAAGTGTCACAATTTGCCATGAAAGACTATATTCATGCGTAAATAAGAGCTAAAGCTATACAGATGGCCTTAATTGTGGCCAAGACTTAAATATTATTACTGAACAAGCTAAAGTTCTTGGGTTAGACTGTTTTCATGAGCTTTACAATAACTACAATACACATATTTTTAACAGAAAAACATAACCTGCTTTCTTGTCACAGTAATGGATGGTGAGAAAGTCTGTGCCTGGATTATTGAGGAAGATTTTCAAAAAAATGAAGCCTAAATAAAGTAAATCAACTCCTTAGACAGGAAAGGAAGACACTCAGTGTTCCCAGGGTCTAAATTTTGCTTTCTGTATACAAGTCTGTTAGTCAAAGCATCACATTAAAAAGATCTTTTAATTCATTACTCTCCTTTAAAATACGAGTCTCCTAAAAATATAACGTGTTGTGTCTAAGAACATGCCAGCCTGGTGCCAGCCGTTCTCCAGACTCCTATTTTCACATCACAAAATGTATTTAAACATATATTTATAATCAGAAACATGTTAACACTATTACAGTACACAGGCATGATTATACTCCTGTTTGCTTTGAGATACCACAGAAAAAAATATTTCTATTTGCAGCACCTATAGCTGTTTCTAGCCAAATGTTCTACTTTGTAAAGCTGTGTTCTCTTCTATTACAAGGCATAAAACCTAACTAGGCAAACACAAAATCTCATACCATACAAATAGTATAACTTTTATCTAAACCAGTCCAAAAGCTGTAAATGCATACCTGAAGGGATAAAAGCAAATAAGCCCAGTATCTGTTGGGCCTTCTGGACTCACGTTTTCTTGCAGGTATATAACAAATAGAGGATTTGGGATCACTGCATTAACCACAGTTTAAAACAAACATCCATGATTAATCATGGTGAGGACTATCCTAAAGCACCAGCTCTCACCTTTATGCTTCCCCCGATGAGATCTGGCGGCTCTTCATCTGTTTCTAAGGCAACGTTGATGGAGGCGAAGGGGCGACTTGCCATCTGTTGCATCTCACGGAGTAGTTGCTAATTTAATAAACAGAAAAATATTATTATCACATTGTTCCAACGCAAAGAAGAAAAAAACATCTATCTGTGAGGTTTTACCCAATATGAAGGGTTATCAATGAATATGAAGCATAAAATCATAGAATGGTTAGAGTTGAAAGGGACCATAAAGATCACCAAGTTCCAACACTCCTGCCACGGGCAGGGACACCTCCCACTAGAGCAGGTTGCTCAAAGCCCCATCCAGCCTGGCCTTGAACACATTCAGGAATGGGGGCATCCACAGCTTCTCTGGTGAGACAGGTCCAATGTCACACTACCCTTAGACTAAAGAATTTCTTTCTAGCATCTAACCTAAATCTCCCCTCTTTCAGTTGAAAACCATTAACCCTCTCCATCTCTCCTATAGGCCCTGTTCAGGTACTGGAAGGCCGTTATAAGGCTTCCCTGAAGTCTTCTGTTCTCCAAGCTGAACAACCCCCACTCCCTCTCATCCTGCTTTCACAGAAGAGGTGCTCCAGCCCTCTGATCATTTCATGGCCCTCTGTTGGACCTGTTCCAACAGGTCGATGTCCTTTCTGTGTTGAGGACTCCAGAGCTGGACACAGTACTCCAGGTGAGGTCTCACAAGACCAGAGCAGAGGGGCAGAATCACCTCCCTTGGCCTACTGGACATGTTTTTTTGATGCAGCCCAGAATGCAGTTGGCTTTCTGGGCTGTTTGCATGCATTGCTGGCTCATCTTGAGCTTCTCATCCACCAGGACTCCCAAGTTCTTCTCCTCAGGGCTGCTCTCCAGCCATTCTCTGCCCAACCTGTATTTGTGCCTGGGATTGCCATGTCCCAGGTGCAGGACCCTGCACTTGGCCTCGTTGAACTTCACAAAGTTCAGACAGACCCACTTCTCAAGCCTATCCATGTCCCTCTGGGTGGTATCCCTTCCCTCCAGCATGTTGATTGTGCCACACAGCTTGGTGTCATCAGCAATCTTGCTGAGGGTGCACTCTATCCCACTGTTCGTATCATCAACAGAGATGTTAAACAGCACTGGTCCAAGTACTGATCCCTGAGGAACCCCACTCATCAATGGCTTCTGCTTGGACATCGAGCCATTGACTGCAACCCTTTGAGTGTGGCTATCCCAGCCAGTTCCTTATCCACTGAGTGGTCTATCTAAAAATACACAACTTTCCATTTTTAAGACCAGGATGTCATGTGGGACAGTGTCAAATGTTTTGCATAAGTCTAGGTAGATGATGTCTGTTGCTTTGCCCTTGTCTACCAATGCCATGGCAGTATCATAAAAGGCTACCGAATGTCAGGCATGATTTGCCCTTGGTGAAGCCATGTTGGTTGTCACCAATCACCCCTTTGTTTTCCACATTCCTTAGCAGAGATTCCAGGACAATCTGCTCCATGATCTTGCCCGGCACAGAGGTGAGTGGCAGTGACACCAATCACGGAGCCATGAATTGACAGACTGTACACATCTGTTTCCTTCAGAGTCCCTGCCTATAACCAGGAGAACAGAAGGAAAGATAACCTGCACCCCAGATTCCTTTATTAGCCTTCCCAATGCCCTGAAGCCTCTTTTGATTACTTTTGGGCTGTCTTGCCACCTCATCACCACCCATGTGAAAGAGCAAGAGGGGAGAGTAGTCCAAGGGCTGAATAGGGCTGGGGAGTTTCCTAATGATGTCTCTGACCCAGGCCCAGGAAGGGAGCAGACTTCTCGCAGAAGATCTGCCCAGCATATTGGGCCCTCTGTTCCCCTCAGATGGGAGTCCTACAACTATAGCCTGCCTCTTCTTCCTTTTGGAGGTGCTTTTAAAACAGCCTTGCTGGTCCTGGCAACTCTTCTGGTGTAGTTGAACCATCTTCCATATCATCCGTGGGCTGTCCTACCTCCTTGAGAACCTCATACCTGTTGTACAGAGGCACCTGGTTCGGGGAGGTGGGCAGAGAGGGGGTTCGCTTGCCATCCCTAGCATTGACTTGCCTCCATGCAAAGTTCACCTTCTGTCTACTGACTTTGGTCTGGCAGGCGGAGGGTAACACCTCTCCTTCAGCTCAGGTTTCTTCGATGGCTCTTCTGGTTTTTCTCTTAAGGAGGTCAGAGCCTGATTCCACCAATCTATTTCTTTCTCACACTCCCTGATACTCCACAGTGTTTCTACTTCCTCTTTTCATTCTCCTGCCAGGCTGAGTATATCATCTAACTAGTTGGACCTCACACAGCTGTCATCCTGTCTACCATCCATTAGCCATGAGAGGTTAAAGTAGTCCCTGCAGCCAGAGACTTAGGTGGCTGCAGGCTCCATGCCTGCCTTATCAGCCTCCCTCATGAGAGCTGCCGGCTTCTTGCTGCTGCCCTGGCCTCTGCTGGCCTCCAAAAAGCTTGAGAAAAGGCCCTTTTCACCATCATTGCCTGGCTCCAGTGCAGATGTGCCAGCACCAGAGCTGTTTGTCTTGGCCAGTTCAACCAATACAGAAAAATAACCTCCTGGTGTTTTAAGAGGCTTAAGGATACAAAGAGATAATTGTAAATATTCCCATTACTACCACTTAACAGGTTATTGCAAGTCAAGCTACATGCACACCCTTAACCTGATTTGTTTATGAGGGGAAACGCATCTGCTTAAGTCTCCATAAAGCAGTTATTTACTTTTTAAGCTGTGATATCCTAGTTGTTTGTCATCACCTGTCTGGGGCATGAGAGAACTCTGTAGGATTTGTGGGAACCATTTTAAAATTACACTAGCAGCAATATGTAACTACTGTAAGAGCGAATTTGGTATTTTTTATAACAGCACTAGCAAAATGCTGTCAGGCGTCTATTGAATAATCGCCTTTTTTATTGTTTGTTTCCTTTCTGAATGCAGCAAATGTATCAAACAGCAAGCATGTCCTTGTTGCAATGTGTTTTATTAAAATAGAAAACCTTTTCCCAAGTAAACCTCTGCAAGCCTTCATGACACAAGACATCTTTTTATTGTACTCTTAAGCATTTTTAAGCATTCTGATGCAGCTCCCTTTTTTTAGCACAAAAAAGGCATTTTCTATGTGGCTGGGCTGGGAACAGCATGGCCATTTTAGCTGGGCTGTGGACATGGGTCTTTTTGGCTCTGGCAGCTAAGCTCAAATATGAACAGCAAGCCACACAACCTGTAAGTGGATGCCGAAGCCATAACCCTAATTCCCAGAAGCAATGGGGCCGTTGTGACTCACTGCCCCTATTTAATAAGGGAAGTGGCATACACTTTGTATCACAAGTGAAAAAGCAGCAGTCTTGCCCTTAAGTGCAGCAACTGCCTAAACCACTTGTTGTAGGCAGCTTTACACATACAGCCTCAACTTTTAAGCTCGACTGAGGCACCACCAGCTGCCCTCTACACTTCGCCGCCACCACCCCCAGCATTTCCCCATTAATCCTGGGCAATCTGACCCTTCAAGCCCAAACTGTTCATTTAGAGCACTCAAAAAGTGCTCAAGAGACCACCACAGCACGCGTCGCATCCTGACTTAGCCTCAACCCAGCAGAGCAGAAGGGGACACAGTGCACAGGCAAAAGGAAGATGCTGCTCCCCAGGGCGCAATTTGTTTGGACAAAACTAATCACTATGTTCTTGAACTCATAAATTTTCTATGGTGTTTTCTTTGCAAAGGTATCTTTTAGTTCTGGGGGTTGGTTTTTGTTGGGGTTTGTGTGTGTGTGTGTGTGTGTGTGTGAAGAAAACTGGAAGACTGTCTCTGTGAGCTTGGGGTTCAGGCAAGGTGGCAGGACAGTGTGATGGGCGATGTAACTAAGTTTAGGGGGAGGTATATAAGCTTGTATCATTCTCAGTCTAATGAAAAAAAAAATAGAAAACTTCACTGCCATAGAAGGCAAGTGGCAAAAATTTGCTTATTTTCTGAAAGAAAAAAAAAAGGCATTTTGGAGCAGATTGTAGATACTGCCACAAAGCAAAAAAATCCAACAAATTCACACAAACGGAGCTGTACTAAGCATTTGCAAGCAAACTTGTGCGTAACTCACACTTGGGTAAAAGAACACGAGGAGTTTTCGAATATTTAAAGCACACCAGCAGATTGCAGACTAAAGCAAGTGTGAAACAGATTGCTGGGTTGTTGTTCCTGCAATTGTCCCCTTCAGCTATCATAAAGCGCTTTGTTTAATGGCTATAAAATCAAAGAACAAGCTGTCCTGATGAAGATGTCCAAGAGACTGACAAACTAAAAGCTATTAGCTCTTTGAAGGAAGTTTAGTTTACTAAAGAAAATGTGCAATTTGGCAACATGACTCCTACTGAAGTCAATAGTAGCTTCAAGAAACAAACCCCTGAGCAGCGCTGTGAAGGCAGAGATGCCTCTGTGAGCTACAACATGAGCAATTGGAAAAGCAATGCTGACAGCAACGTTACTGCCTTGATTTGCTGAACTGGCCATGGAAAGCCATTGCTTTTGGGGCTGTCCCAAAGCCACGTGACTCTCAGCCTAACCAGGTAAAACCAAAGGTTTTACCGTTGCTGCAACCAAAGGAGGAAATGCCTAAGGGAGAACATCCTTTTCCTAACATCAGTTTCTGGTGTAGCACAAGTCATGTTACAAAACTAATTCTCACTTCAAATTAAGAATAAATTTGAGAAATAATTGCTCTGTAGCCAGAATGTCACTCTTTCCCCCAAGGCACGCAACTGTGCGTCTTTAAACTGTGCATGTATATATCCTTCAATATTTGTTTGGTGTGTCAAAATTGTAATTAAAAGATTTTATGATGTTGTAAAGGAGAAATTGCAGCATTTCCCTCGCCAAGACATGGAGCATGTCATCAGAAATCAGCAGCAGTTAACATCAGGACACCTCAGGACCTGGCTTGCCCTCACTCCTAATGATTGACTTTCTGAGATTTAAAATAATAAACCTCAATACTTTTTCAAGTAAACCTTCGGTTCCTACATCACACAATTAATAAGGCAACCTGGGAATATTTTAAATCACTTAAGTCTGAAGAGGAATTTAAAGGTAAAACATTTGACAGGCTTACAATAAAACCATCTCAAAAAGTCTGTGTTGGAACACACCACTGGCCTTTAATATTTAAGTAACCTCACACTGTGAGAACCTGGACAAGTCTCATTTGAATTGGTTTGGGGTTTTTTCCCCACTACCAGCTGAAAAACTCCTTGCAAAACAATCACAAGTTAAAGCAGTTGTAGAACGGGAAGCGTCGAAACAAAGCCTGAAGGGTTCGGTGCTACCAGGCACTACTAGAACCTGACATTAGAGAAACTCAGCAGATGGTTTGTAGTGGAGGAGAAAAACAGCAGAGGATGGGAGACCACCGAGGCTGCTCACCGCACAGAGCCCAGGACATGAGGTGCAGATCCAAGAGCAAACGGTGCAGAACGGCAGTGTTTCACAGAATCACAGAATGTCAGGGATTGGAAGGGACCTTGAAAGATCATCTAGTCCAATCCCCCTGCCAGAGAAGGAACACCTAGAGCACATCACAGAGGAACATGTCCAGGCGAGTTTTCATACCAGTGATTCTTGAAAGTCATACATGTTGAGCAATGCATAATCCAAAATGAATAGTGTGTTACTGATGGGAGAAAAACTGCCAGAGGAACTGAGGAAAACCTCCTCTTCATGCAGTAGAGCACAGGCTCTCACACAAAAGAAAAACAGCTATTCAGGTTACCAGGTTAATTGACTAATATAACCTATGCTGTGTTTTCTGACAAGAAAGGCCTGAACATTTTATTCACTATAATAAAGCAGTCACGGGTCTCTGTACAACCATCCTGCTACCATCCATCTCTGCAATTGCCCCCTGCAGAGTCTCTTTTACGAGCACAGGGCTATGGTACCTTTCAGGATGGGGCTCTGATATTTTCAGCCATGAAAGGATGTCCATTTTCCAGCAGAAAGTCATACATTTTGGATCTTATTTGCCTCCTTATAAAGAACGGCCTTAAAAAAAGCTAAGCAAAAAGAGCTATCTAGAACTGGTAATGAACTCAAGTTTTTACACGAGTATTTTATCTCAATTTTTAATACAGATGAGAAGGAAAAAAGCAGAAACTCAAGGAGAAAAAAAACCCTTGCGTTCTAAGTGAGTAACGAGCATGGATGACCTTTCATTTTAAGGTAGAGTAAAAGAGAAGCAAGAAGCACCCCACAAGAAAAGGAGCAAAGTGATTTCCAGGAGACAGGACATATCCAGGCAGGGTATCAGCAGGGACTTCTAGTCCCATTACACCAGCCTACAGTCAAAGGAACAATAGTCTTATCAACAGTGTTTGGGGTTTTTTCCAGGAATTTGTAAATCTAATCCTTCAAAGTATTTCTGAAATTCAGGCCCTTCTGGACATATAGCTTGTTGTTTTATCCCCAGGAGATAACCATTAGGTTTTAGAGGAATTTTTGCTGAAGATATTTCAATGGAACACGGATCACGTTCCTTTACTTTGATGAGAGAAGTACAATTAAAGGTCATCCTTTGAGGATCTGTATTACAACCTTTGAGGCTGCAATGAATTTGGAATGGTGCTCCAAAGCTAAGGCTACGATAAGTCTCCTGCTGAACTGGGTCTCTACTGCCATGTTTCTGTACTGAATGGAAAAATCAAGCTCCTCTCTGTAATGAACAAGCAAAATCAACAGCTGTGCTGTGCTCTCCATGCTGTCCACAGCCCACTTTGAAAGCCAGGATACCTGAAAACAGCTGTGTGTTTTGAACCACTACTCTGTCCTGTTTTGCAAACATAAGCTGGGCCAGTGGCCCAAAACCCAGAGACCTCACAAACAACAGTGAGCCTAAAAAAATTCACAGCTCCAGTGTCATGGAAAGAGAAGAAAGATAAAGATAAGGAAACAAACTCTTCTTAAGACATTTAGAAAAAATATATATACATTTGTGACAGAACAGAATATTTGGGATTTTCCTGTATTAAATTGAAGTGTGCAGCTCAACCACACTGAGCCTAAAGATGTTATTCTCCAACATGGATTCAGAATCCCTGGTCACACCCTTCTGACTGAGGAAAAATAGAGGGTGTTAAGGAAACAAACCAAACTTGTCTTCTTCATGACCAGTTTTTTAAATAGCATCAGTTCTGCAAAGATATTAAAGTGTGCCAGTACCTTAGGTGCTCCCTCCAAGGCTCTGCACAATGTATAAAACACAATCTAATCAAATATCTACAGATCTTGCTGCATACACCAAGCAACCAGTAACAAAATTCTCCCAGTAAGGGTTATTAGCTCTGACGTGGCCACTTGCTAACTGAAGTCACAGTGATTTATTTGAGGTCAGAAGATGAAATGCGCTCCTGTCCTCCCAAAACATACTGGGTAGAGAGGTTGCACTAGTAGACAGACATTTTGAGCTTATTCCTGCATGTCCTGAATTGCTTTAAGAGCTTCATTTGAATTCAGAAGGTGGCTTGTTCCATTTGTGCACAAATGCGTATCTGTGTAGGCACATAAAATACCCACTACCCATTCCAGGCACCCCTGTACAACTAACTTAGAAAATCTTGTCTTGAGATCTTGTCCCAGAGCTCTCCTGTAGTGACATCTGCCAAACTGCAGTTTGCAGGCTGCTGACAGCCAGTGGTGGGAAAGGGACATATATAGCCTGGTGTGGGTATACTTGGTGACCTTGCAGGGAAAGGGAAGAAGCCAATGGAATTACCTACTCCAAAATAAAAAGGGGCATCAGCAAAGAAACAAACATATTAAGATATAAATATCGCACTGTTTCAGAAATAAGTGATTTAAAGCATTTAGCTACAATTACATTAACTACCATGTAAGTCAACAAACAAACAATTTTCTTTGACACTTCCATCATCACTGAAAATTAAGTTTTTAAGCCCCTAGAGCAGTGCACATATTAATGTTAGCTAATTAGTTTTGTAACTGACTTTGCAGGCTATGTTGAAAGAGAAAGGAGGAGAGAATTAACGTTCAAATGCTTCTCAACAGGCATTTCCACACTTCAAAACTATAACAAACCAGAAAGCAAAGCTGCTGGGAAGTTGCCTCATGCTGAAGTGACAGAAGATATTTAATTCAGGGCTGATTAAGATAAGTTATTCATCATAATCATGCCCCGCAGGAGGGCACAGAAAACCTGACCTTTAATAAGAAGAATAAGATATCATTTCTTTTTAAAAGACCAGAAGTATATAGTCCATGCAGACTAAAATATATACCAATACCAGATAATTACACAATAGCAGAGAGCACCTTTGATTGACTAGAGCTCTTCTAGCATAATTACACAACACTGTTCTCTCCCTGATTTTTCCGAATAGCTAAATTAGATACCTGTACCACTGATTCCTATCATCAGAGAGACACCTAGGAGTCTGAAATGACAACAGCTTCAATCTACCCGCGATTGTGGGGTTTTTTCAGTGAGGCTGAACTCTTAGAATCATAGAATCGTTAGAGCTGGAAGGGACCTTAAAGGTCATTGAGTTCCAACCCCTCTGCCATGGGCAGAGACACATCCCACTAGACCAGGTTGTTCAAAGCCTCATCCAGGCTGGCCTTGAACTCTTCTAGAGCTAGACTCCATAGTCTAGCAGCATTGTTGCAAATGCTGGCCAACAGGTCTTTTTGGGGATATATTAAAACCAACTTAATTCTCTAGCAGCAACACCACTAAAGACTATGTGAGAAAAGCTCAGTTGGACATCAACACTGTTAATGTGACTGCCAGCCTGATATGATGGTGTTCCTACATGAGGCACCATTAAAGCTACAAATGGTCAGCTGTAACCGGCCATCTGCAAATTCAACCGGAGATGAACTCGATTAGGCACAGAAGTGACAGTAGCATGCTCAAACAAAAACGGACCATCAATTTCCCCCTGAGCTGCAATTTCTTGTCAACATTAATATTTTGGGATATTTTTCCTCTTCAGGGCATCTCTTATTTCTTCTGTAATTTCCTTCAGTTGGTGACCAAAGGCACAGAGACCACTGCAAACAGCGTGCAGCATTTGTATTTTGGAAAAAGCCTACAGGCACTACGAGGTGGTTCCCATTCATAGATTTTAAATTTAGGGTTAGCGGAAAAAGTTACAGTTATTTGATCTGACCTCCTGCATAGTACAAACCACTGAACTGCATCATGT
>VZTM01038851.1:85491-100710 GCA_013400555.1 Jacana jacana | reverse complement strand
CCCAGCTACAGCCCCATCCCCCTTTCGTATCTAGTTTATCACTATGGAACCCAGCTGTCAAAGGCTGTTTCTTGCTTTATACCCAATAACTAAGCACCATTACAACCTGATTACACATATCAGGTATTCTTTCTTGACCATTTTAGACATAGAATTGCCTGCACTGTAAACCCCAATGATAATCCTTCCTTTTTATGACTGGAATTTATGTATAAGGAAGATAGTGACATTACAGAAAGCTCATTGCTTAGAAGTGAAACTGCAGTAGACTGAGTGTCCTGAATCAATTTTTGATTTTTGCCTTCTTTCTTGATTCTTTGTCAAGTACATTTGATCTTGACAGGTTGATAAAATGAGTTGGTGGTAGGGAAGTACTCATGTACTCAACCTATTATATGCTGGTTTAACAAAAAATAAAATAAAATCATGCTTTCTATTTGTAATTTTTGTCGCTAGTGAAAATATGCAAACATTTGCAGCTGTAATATTTGTGCAAATAAGTAGTGGTTTATGTTTATTGCTGCAATGCAATTCAATATGCAGGATAACATGGTGCAATTTGAATAATGACATTCAAATAAGAAAAACTTAATTGTATTTCTTAGAAGTGAGCAAAGCATATAAAATACTTGGAAAGTCATCTACATTAAGTTTAGTATTTCACAGTTCAATTCATACTGAAAAAACATGTTTTTAATTTTACTTGAAAACAAGTAGGTTTTGCTGGATTATGATTGTGTCTTCTGCAGGCACAACACAGAAGACAAACTATGGGTAAAACCTCTGTAAGAGGCAAACCACTTCTTTATAAAGGCACTTGTTGCAGGTTTCATGCCTCCACTCTTCACACTTTGAAATGTATTTATATAGCAATATAATCAAGGGGTTCCATACGTCTATAATTTTAAACTAGTCTCTAGCTTAAAAACCACTCACTTCCCATTGATCTAACATAGCTGGTGCCAATTCCGTATGTGAGACTAACAGTGGCTGTTGCAGGATGTATTATAAGATCACAGTCAATAAGCTCTAATAAAGTGATGCCCACTGACATCAAGTGCCAAATATATACAAATTATCTTGCAACCCAGAGAGCTACTTTTGCAGGGAGATAAATTGCCTAGCCAGCGCAAGAACAAGTTACAAGTGACTGTGTGCTGCACGGAGCCATGGAAGGTAGCACTCATCAGAACTGATTAATTTAATGGGGTTTCGGAGCAGCATTTAACTGAGTTGCTCTGCTGAATCAAAATGATATTATCAATTTTGCAGTCACTCTCAAGGTACTTAATGGCTCCCTCATTAAGTCATTCTTCTCCCAACCACTTAGTGGTGTCCACTGCCCCACCCCCCTGCAGGAATTAGGTTAATGTTATTGCGTAAAGCAGCACACTCATCTCTCAGTCCTATTTACCATTTCTTAGGAGATTACCAAGTAACAAAAGAAAATAAAGGCAAGGCAGGAATTTATCACTACTTAGCATATCTGTCCAACAGCAGCTCTTCATTTCTTTACCCAACCTATTGATTAAGAAGGTGCTATCAGCAGCCTGAACCATGGAACACAGGGCTTCTTTCCAAGAGAGGATGAAAAAAAAGCAAATTCACAGCAACATCAAACTATTTCAACTTTAAAGTTTTTTCAATGTTCAAGTCTGGACGCTCTTCAAGAAGCAAATATTAAAGGCCCAGGAGCAGGCTGTCCCCATGAGGCACAAGATTAAAGGGTGGGAAAAAAGGCCAGCCTGGATGAGCAAGGAGATTCTGATGGGAGGGTTTACCACCTTTGGAAGAAGGGACAGGCAAATCTGGAGGACTACAGAGATCTTGTTAGGTTATACAGAGAGAAAATTAGGAAGGCAAAAGCCCAGCAGGAACTGAATCTGGCCATTAATATAAGGGACAAAAAAAAAGGGAGTTGGGGACAACCTCCATCCCTTACTGGATGCAAGAGGGAACATTACAACTGTGAATGAAGAGAAGGCTGAGATACTTAATGCCTTCTTTGCCTCTGTCTTCAATACTTAGGCCAGCTACCCCCAACCTCCCAAGCTGGAAGATAAGGATGGAGAGCAGAACAACACCCCCGTAATCCTGGAGGAAGTAGTTAATGGTCTGCTTCTGCACCTAGACTTGCATAAGTCTAAGGGGCCAAATGGGATTCACCCAAGAGTACTCAGGGAGCTCGTGGGAGAGCTCACCAAGCCTCTCTCCATCTATGAACAATCCTGGTCAACAGGGGAGCTACCAGATGGTTGGAAGGTAGCCAACGAGACGCCCATCTACAAGAAGGGCTGGAAGGAGGATCCAGGCAATTACAGGCCTGTCAGCCTGACCTCAGTACCAGGAAAAATAATGGAGAGGAGCATCTTGAGTGAGCTCTCACAGCAAGTGCAGGGCAGCCAAGGGATCAGGGCCAGTCAGCATGGGTTTATGAAAGGGAGGTCCTACTTAAATTAAGGTTAAGTCCTACTTAACCCAACCTACTTAACCAACCAATCTCTTTCTGTGACCACATGACCCACCTTCTGGATGGGGGGAAGGCTGTGGACGTTGTCTACCAGGACTTTGGTAATGCCTTAGACACTGTCTCCTGCAGCATTCTCCTGAAGAAGCTGGCAAAGCATGGCACAGACAAGTGTATTCTTCACTGAGTAAAAATCTGACTGGATGGCTGTGCCCAGAGAACTGTGTTTAATGGGGTGAAACCTTGTTGGCAGCTGGTCATCAGTGGTGTTCCTCAGGGCTCAGTTTTTGTGCCAGTCTTGTTTAATATCTTTAGCGATGCTCTGGACAAGGGGATTGAGTGCACCCTCAGTAAGTTTGCTGATGACACCAAACTAGGTGGGAGTATTGATCTGCTTGAGGGTAGAAAGGCTCTACAGAGGGACCTGGACAGGTCAGATCGATGGGCCAAGGCCAGTTGTATGAGGTTCAATAACGTCAAGTGCTGGGTCCTGTACTTAGGTCACAACAACACAGTGAATGCTACAGGGTTGGGGAAGAGTGGCTAGAGAGCTGCCCAGCAGAAAAGGACCTGTGGATGCTGGTGGACAGCCGTCTTAACGTGAGCCAGCAGTGTGGCCAGGCAGCCAAGAAGGCCAACAGCATCCAGGGTTGTATCAAGAATAACGTGGCCAGCAGGAGTAGGGAAGTGATTTAACCTCTCTATTCAGGACTGTTGAGGCCCCACCTCAAGTACTGTGTCCAGTTTTGGGCCCCTCTACAAGAAAGACATTGAAGTGCTGGAGCCTGTCCAAAGAAAGGCAACAAAGCTGGTGAGGGGTCTCAAGAACAAGTCCTGTGAGGAGAGGCTGAGGGAGATGGGCATATTTAGTTTGTAGAAGAGGAAGCTGAGGGGAGACCTCATTGCCCTCTACAACTACCTGAAAGGAGGTTGTAGAGAAGTGGGTGTTGGTCTCTTCTCCCAAGAGAACAATGACAGGACCAGAAGAAATGCTCTGAAGTTGTGGCATTGTGATTGAGTCACCAGCCCTGGGGGTATTTAAGAAACATGTAGATGTGCACTTCAGGGCATGTTCTAGTGCCATGCTCTCGTGGCCAAGATTGTAGGGAGGGGTTGTGTGTGCATGGTTGGATTCAATGATCTCAGATGTCCTTTCCAACCATGATGATTCTGTGACTCTGTAATCTCTCTGGTTCACATAGTCATCACAAATGAACCTGATCTAACTCAAACTGTTGCAGCTGCAGGCTGTACCAGCACACAGAGTAATCACACTTCAGGTGTGGCCAAGACAGACTCACTTTTGTTGATAGTTTAAATAATAATTCTAGGCAAAGTGCTTCCATCAGGGAAAGCACAATTACTCCATTTAACAGAGCCTACTAGTGGTGATGGGCTGCATATATATCTACGGAATGGGAAAAAAATGATTTGCCTAAGACCAAAGGAATGCTAAAAGTAGAGTAATTATAAAAATAAAGCATTCAGATATACACAGCAAGTTTATATATGAATTCACACTCACTCACATAAGAAGGAGAAACAGTCCTTTTTGCCTTCTCTTTTTTCCTTTTCCACACAAATAGATTACTTCAGTTCCACAAACTTTTATGACAAAATATTTACTGGCCATGTAAAAACTCACATGCTTCACGAGGTGATTTTATCTAAGTACAGCTGCATTGTTCTTACAAAGCTCTACCTGTGTTTCTAAGGAAATGTGGGATGCAGATATCTACATTTAGCTTAGTTTTATAATCAGACTTAAAAAACGAGTTTCATCTCATTTTAAAGTATAGACACCTACAGTGGGTCGGATGAACTGTACCTTGAAAGTACCCATTTCTTCTGAGTGAGTCTAAAAGAAATCTAAAGGTGATGGAGAAATACAGTATGTTTTCATATTATACATGTCTTAAGTTAAGCAAGATAAATTCTAGCCAAGGGGAGAGAGTTTAAAACATTCTGGACTATCCACTAAGATTAATACTAATTTATGAGTATTCAAGATTATGTCTGCCCATGACACTGCTTTTCGCTAGGAAAGTGTGTTCCAGGATGGCTGTTAAAATAGAATTCCCCGAGCACAGTAAAAAACTACAGCCTGAAGTCAAATAAGAAAATCACATAACTTTAATTAAAATAATTCCTCTTGTTGCTCATTTATGTACTTTTAGCCTCTTCAGGGAAAGACTCACTTCCTACCTCTACCTAACCCCATCCTTCTATGATATCCATATGACAAGCATCCTGAATTAGCCTACAAAACACCACTTGGACAGTACAGAAGCACTAATAAAATATATTTTCAGGTCACAGATGAAAATGAAGATCAAGTTTTGTGCTGACAATAGAAATATAATCTACAACTGTTACCATCAGAAACACCCTGGTTTGATTATTTTTTTCATTCAGTTTATTACTATTAAGAAAAAGGGGGTTCTCATCAAGGGCATCTTACAAACAGTAGTGTGGTTTTCACCACACAGTTTAATCAGTTCTCTCATTTCTTGGGAAAATAATCAGGCTGAATAAAATTCCATGTTGTTTTGGTAAAATTGGCTCTAAACTGCAAAAAAAAAGAAGAGAAAAAAAATCAGCTAGAGGAAGGTCCAAAATAATTTTCTTCTGGTTAATTCAACAAGGACCTACTGACCATAGATGCCTTGACATTCCTCACCTGCAATGCTCCAAGCAGAGAATTCTGTTCCTCTCTTTCCCTTTCCCCTCTTTTATTTTTTTCAATAAAAGAGCTAACAGAATAAAAACTCCAAATATAACATTTCAATCTGGCTATATTGGTCCTTTCACTTACAGAAACTGTCCAAGACCTAAAATAAATTAAAAAAAAATTAAAAAGCATACTGTCCTTTCCATGAAGATATCTCCACTGCAAACAAGCTACTTGCACAGAACGACAACTACCCAGATTTCACCCCAGGTTTTAACACGAACCCAAGTTACTACTGACACTCCAAAATCCGTGCCTTTTTTCTGCCTTAAAGTCTGGAGGTGGAGAAGTACACCTTTCTGCTATTTTACCCTTGGACCACCTCTGCCTATGGTTTTGCTCACACAGCCTTTTCAATGCAGTCTGGAGATCCTTTGCAAAGATGAAATCTCAAGCATCCACACAAAGCACACAGAAATGAGCTCCGCCAATGTAACCACTGGAAGGAAGAGGCAAATTGAATCCCTCTCCTCAGAGAATTCAGCACAGCTATTTGGTACTTCTTACATTTCTTTAATCCTTAGAGATTTGTCAAGTGGGACACCTTGCTTTTTGAAATAAGTTTGCTGCACTCTTCGCTATGTGCTTGACTATTGGACAGCTGTGTACACGCTGATGATGGTGGGATGGTCCTTTTTGTGGGAAAAGTGTCTATTGGATTTTCCAGTGAAAAATGAGCAAGATTAAAGCTGAAGCAAACAGTACAACTGCTATGAAATAGGCCCAAAGTGCTTTTTGAATAAATTTTTAAATGTCTCCAATATTCTGTACTTAAAGACTCTGACAACATAATTTGTGTAAGAGCTTGTTTACCCTGTATAAAGAACACAGAGTGCTAACCTCCCAAAGGAAAGAAAATGCTTATGCCTGATGCCATGATAAATGTTTCAGGTGACAGCAGAAAATCTCTCCTCTAGCAGCATGAAGATACACAGGGAACAAACCTCACTGCCAGCCCTCATCCCAGACCATTTATACACTCAGGGTTGGAAAAGAGGAAGAAAAATTCCCTATCATAATTAATTTCAACCTTTCCTAATTTCATCATGATCCATGCTAATTATCCCGTACAACTCTCAGCTACATACCTAACCTGACTAGATTATGGAAATGGTTTTGAATCAGGAAGGCTTAGTAAGCAGCAATTAATTAATATGCTATCTCCACTACATTGTGAGATGGTGTGGATAATTTCATAATGAAACAAACAAACAAAAAAGGATTTTTCTTACAATACCATTACACTGTGATGCGCAACACAGCCTTCACTTTCTGCCTACACAAAGAGATGCTGCAAGCAGCCACAAAAAATACCTCTGAGTTTATAGGTACTCACTTTCACATCTCAACATCATTAAGTACACACTGACTCAAGTCAGATTGGATTCATTTAAAAAAAGAAGGAAGAAAAGAAAAAGGAGATGGAGGCTGAAGCTTCTCCCTGTTTTAAGAAGATGCCATGTAAATCAGCCTCCAAGACACCACACTCCATCCTCTACCTTGTAATGAAAAGTGAGCTGAAATTAGCATCAGCAAGACAGATTGTCACACAGTTGAGCCTATGGTTCCTGTAGATCTCCCCTTGTTGTCAAAACAACAGGGGTAAAATTCTGGTTGCATGGAAACAAGCAGAAAAAAATGTGTCAGAACTTAACCATGGGACTACATAGAATGCCTTATTCCAGTTATAGTTGTACACTACCTAGCTCTGTGCCAGGTCAACAGTTGTGCCGTATCAGCAATTTTGGGGGGAAAGATTAGGAAAAAGAATAATTACCATTTTCATGGAAACCATTTCAAGAAGAACAGCATATGAGGGTAAAATCCCTGAGGATAAAAATGGGACAATTGTCAAAACATCAAGTGAGAATTTTAAATTGATTTCTTTTTCATGATGGGAAAAGTGTCTAATCTACTATTAAGGCTCAGTAGTCCAATACCTCATGCATGGAGCTCAGGGAAAGTAAGACTTGATAGTTTATATTAATCCTGCCTATTATTAGTTTTTATCTCACATTTTATCTCACATTTCCTTTTGGTATTTACTATTTCTGGGTTGTTCTGGTTGTTAAGAAAGGAGCAAGGAGCAGATCTTAAACTTGTTTAAAATGTTCCATGTTGATTGTAACAGGAATGATTTTCAAATTAAAAAGAAACATCATGAAAAATCCAAGATCTCTCTGAAAGCATATGGGAAATAAACTGCCAAAAGCTGCATCAGTATTTTGAATATGTTGCCTAATATCCTAAACACTGTCTGTGATAGGACTTCATAATCTTTTGAAGATTTATAGGAGATACCTGTTGTGGCTTTATCATGTCAGCCATATATGTCTTGCCATTCTACTAAATGATACTGACTCTGCCTTAAACGTTGTAATATATCAGTTTAAAAGATCAAGATATATTCAATTGTAGCATTTATGCCTACATACGCTCATCACATTCTCATCAGAAGTAAGAGACAATCACTAATGTCAGCACAACTCAATATTGTTCCCATGTACCCCAGCTATGTTAGTCCTGGAACTATTTACCATTGAACATGCTACTCATGGTAGGAAGAATTACCTCCAGTCCTATTTGGTAGGCTGCATCCCCTGAAGCAAAAATAATTTACACATTTTCATTATTTTTTTTTAAATCAGGATGAACTAGAAGGTTCATCTGCTTTCTTCCTGCAAATGCTATGCCTCAGACGCACATGAAATATACCGACTGCAGTCTATTAAAACAGCCATAGTAATGGACAGTATCCTCCATCTACCTATGCCTTCACCTGAGCTTAGAGTGGTTTTTTTTTCCAATTTTCCCAATCTTAAACTGTAGACTGGGAAAAATTAAATGCCTTCCACACTATTTGAATTTAGCCCAAGGTCTGAACCAGTTATGTGGCACCGACCACAGAAATGCAGAGTAATTCAGTGAAGTCAAACTACTTTTTTTCTTACTCCTGGAATATTCTCAGTTTGGTTTTTTTTTTGGCTCCTTGTAACTTGGAACATAGTTTGGTAGGCATCGCACAAAAACATGTGGAGATCCTGCCTTGAGCCACTTAACATTTAAACCAATAAATCAGGCACAGGTTTGGAGGGGAAAATAGAACCACAAACTCTAACAAATGCCAAAGTTCACAATCCTAACTAATGCCAGATCTAGAAATGAAACTAAAGGTTTCGCATTCCTAGACGAAAGCCTTCACCTTTAGACATCTCTATCCAAAAGCTCTTGTTGCTGTGTTAAAGGCTACCAATTAAAAGAGACCACAACTGACTGCTCCTTATCATGCACACATAAAAACACATTATCTAGCAACCTCCATGTGTTGCCATTATATGTGAAGACACTACGTTGCTACAATTATAACCTGAAAGTTAATAAACTATTAAAAAGTCTGGTTGATTCTGCCATTAATATTGCAGTAACATAAAAACTATTTAAAATATCATGCTACTGCAGTCTGTGTCATATTGACACAATGATGTGCCTTTATCCACAGTATAAATTTGGTTAGAAATATTTGTGCAGCATGCAAAGGAAGAAAGGTTTAAATATCTTGTGCAGAGATAAAGAACACAGGACTCTTTTTCCTTTGAATTCATAATCGCAAGTGACATATTTAAGAAAAAATCCTCTATGTTGCTTTCTCAGCTGGCTGAAAATGGATTATAAGGTGAGGATGCATAACTTCTCTATGGTCCATTATTTCTTATTATCATCCAGATGGAGCATGGCTATTAGAGCACCACTAAAAACTCTAATGAACTGCAATGTTTTAGATTACTAAATCTTCAAACAGCATGTTTGTATATCAATAATAGACTGTAAAAAAAACAACAACCTGACTAATTAGGCTAATCTGCTCAGCTCAGCTTCCTGTCCCTCCTATTCTGTTGTTTGCGTGGATGTTCAATACTGATGCTGCTTCCGTTAAACTTCCTCCAAAGCCTCTAACCCCTTACAATATTGCAAACATTGAGCTATCTTTAATGGTTTCTCTTGCTTATAAAAAGCATTTAAACAAAAACACACCCCTGCTTAAACCATATGAATATCTTTCTTGCTATTCTGTCTTGTAATGATGGGAGTTTGGCTCTCACTCTTTCCTAAGACAGATAGAGAGATTTTTTACTTAGAAGACCCCCAATATTTATCATGTCCACCATTTAGCAAAGCACTTTAGGATTTAATTCATCAATATTCTCTGATATTCCTGGGTTCTGTTTGGGTTGTTTTTTTTTTTCAACAGGTAGCACAGAAACCTGATTTTAGCTTGTGTTTTCCAAGATTGTTCCTTTAGCAGTTGGTGGAATGTGTAACACAGCTGCAGTGCTGGGCCCTGTAGCTTGGGAAGCTTGGGAAATTTATTTTTTTTTTCCAAAAATGCTCAAAGCAGGCTGCAGGATCTATGAAGTTACTGGCTTCCTGAAATTCTAATCCTGCTGCAAAGCCCATCAGCACACCACCAGTAATGTACATCTGTTATGAACCCTGAAAAATTTTGGTTAGAAATATTTGTGCAGCATGCAAAGGAAGAAAGGTTTAAATATCTTGTGCGGATATTAAGGACCATAATTTGACCACTGGTGCAGATATTAAGGAAGTTCTGCCAATGAAGATTTATTATTTTGAAATGAAGACTAATGCTTCAAATAAATCTCTCTAATTCTGCCACACAAGATCACATCTAACAGGCAGTATTACATATCGACTTCCCGGAAGATACAGCAGAGCAACCTCAACACAGGTGCAACCATGGGCACTTGGCTGTTCCTGTGTAAGGAGTAGGAAGGGGACAAGGAGCTCAGTGGCACCAACCACACCAGCTCCCACATGGTCCTATGAGACACCAGGAGGCTCACCTGTGTTTCACTCCTCAGCAGGACCTGCTTTCAACCCCTGCTGCAACTGAAACATGTGTGATACGGCTCAACACACCATCATTCACACACAAGAACCCAGAGTCATGCACATCAATAAACAGACCTCTCTGCTAAAATGACCTCATGCATGGGGAAGGGGAATGTTGACCAAGGACCTCCAAGGACTGAGCCACATGCATTGCAGGCATCTCACACACTTGTCTGCCCCTTCTCTCCTCATTCACTTTCTTCATCTTCAGACAAGGAGATATGATTACAAGCTCCTTCTTGCATGACCAAGCATCACCCACAAACTTCACCCACTACCAGCAGAAGTAGGTGATTGTCCCCCTGTACTCAGCACTGGTGAGGCCACACCTTCAGTATCATGTCCCATTCTGAGCACCTCAACACTAGAGAGATATCGAGGTGCTGGAGTGTGTGCAGAGGAGGGCAATGAAGCTGGTGAAAAGCCTGGAGCATAAATCTTATGAGGAGTGATTGAAGGAGCTAAGACTGTTTAGGTTGAGGGAGAGGAGGCTGAGGGGAGACCTCATTTCTACTTGAGAGGACATTGTAGAGAGGTTGGCCCTGGTCTCTTCTCACAGGTAATTAGCAATAGAAGAAGAGGGAACGGCTTCAAGCTAAAACAGGGTAGGTTTAGGCTGGACATTAGGAAAAAATTCTTCACAGAAAGAGTGGTCAGTCACTGGAATTGGCTGCCCAGGGAGGTGGTTGAGTCACCATCCCTGAATGTGTTTAAGAATCAATTAGATGTGGTGTTGAGGGATCTGGTGTAGGGCAGAACTTTGTAGAGCAGGGCTGGTGGTTGGACTCAATGATCACAAGGGTCTCTTCCAACCTCAATGATTCTATGATATAATTATTTCAGACTTACATCCTCCAGCCCTTTCCATATTTTCTGTTACGGAAGTGATGGCAACGTATTTTTTCTGAACTTCTCTTTCTCACCTTATTGACGTGCCCCCTTTTTTTTTTCTTTTTTTCTTTTCTTTCAAATGCTAATGCAAAAAGATTTGTCCAATTAACTAGAAAGTTACACTTCCTTTATGTAATGTGGACTAACAATTTGGGCAGGAAATGTTTGCAATAATGAGGCACAGTAGTTAACCTTTTTTATGCCTCTATTTCCTATTAAAAAATAATGAAATGGAAGCATCCATCAGATTTTGTACTTTAAAATGCTTTTGGTCAAGGAGGAAGAAGGGCAAATAAAGCTAGTCCTTTTGCCATATAAATAATGGCAGCATTCCCATGTCTTTTCCAAACAGGTGATCGTTCAAAGATACCATATAAAAATAATTTCCATACATAGGACCTTGTTGATATGGATTTTGAGGTTTTACAATATGCCTACATGAATTTTAGTGACCTTCAAACAGGACTTAGACTATTAATTCCCTTCTGACTATATTTGGAAGATCCACCCATAATCCTTAAACATCAAAAATGTTCATTTCAGTATGGCTTGTGGCCAGAAAACCACTTAAAGGTAAGCTTGCATTAAGCAACAATGAGGTCAGTGGGACTATACAAGTGCTTAAAAGATACCACAGGTCTCAGTTCACAAAGGACCAAAGGATCTGATTGATTATTTTTAAAAAACAGGTGAGGTTTCATCACACCTTGTTCTTCCCTCCTAGCCTTTAACCTACTGCCATTTGATCATATATGAGGCAAGACAGATGAGACTTAAAGGAAGCAACATCTCGTACAAAGGCAGAAACCCCCTGTCTGTGTGACAACTACTGATGCTTTCAGGCCGTCCAACCTTGACAACGCATCGTACAAATTACAATTTTTCCCTTGCCATTACCATTACTGTTCACATGTGCACACACAAACACAAATTTTGGAGGGACACAGACATGGCCACTACTTCCAGTGTTCCAACTTCAGGAAAGATCCAATTTCAGGGGCTTCTACCTCAAAAGTGACCACCTTCTCCTGAGGAAAAACTGACACAGAATTTGACCCAATGCCATTTCTACAGGGCTGGGCTCTTCCCTGCAGAGGAGACTGAGCCTCCAAGCCACATCTAATTGTCACATCACCATGTAAAAATCAATAGCAGATATTTATAAACACATATTTATAAACCTTTCCATCAACCTTATCCTATATCAAATCTGATTATGCTTCACCATAAAGCCTTGAAATATGCTATAATTTTCATGACATACTTTAGAAGAAATATTCTGCCCCATTAGAAAATCATTCATGTTATTATGCAACAAAAATGTCAAAAAGATAGCAGCTCATTAATCTTTCAACTTTAAGAAAATGTCTTTTTCTATCTGCTGGCCTTTTTCCTTTTACCTCCTTGCTTAGTTTCCCCTTGAGAAAGAGAGAAAATGATGAAATTGAGAAAGTTGCCCCAAAATCTCTCTTTTCTCTCCACCTTTAAGGAAGATTCTGCTTCCATCCTTCTACTATTCTTCCAGTAAACGATGTGGAATTTGTTTTAGGAAATTATTTTAAATTAATAAAGACAGGAAAAAAGAGGGGTAAAATAAAACTTCCAAGATACAATTAGTATTTTCTCTTTCTTTAGTGTAAGTCTTTATTTTCTTAATGAAAAAGTCCTGATGAAAACACAGAGGACAGAACAGTGAGAGAGAACTGATAGTGGAGAACTATGTTTCAGTAACAAAAGCTTTTAAAGCCAAAAAATGTCAAAGTCCTCTACTGAAATTAATTTCTCCCCATCTCCTGCAGATGGACTTGATTCAGATCCACAGTGAGAACAAGTTCTTCTTACACAAATAATTGAATCAAGATTCATCAGTTCCAGACATTGCCTTACAAATATGTCAGAGAATATGGACGCTACCATACGGCCCTTGTACTTAGAAAAAAAAAAATCCCACTAGAGCTTTGTTTCAGTGTTGGACTTCCACATTCATTTCTCAAAGCCTTTCATCATTTGGATAATAACAGCACTTCCATGGGGACCTGAACTTCTCCAGGATGCCTGTACACCAGCAGTGGCATGCACATTTTACAGTTCAAATGTGGAAGAGGCATAGGATGGATATGCAGTGCAAACAGGCAGCCGCTACATGACAAACCATAAAACATCACTTAATATTACAGAACGGTCAACCATCTAGAGAAAGCAAGCTTTGCTAGTACTTTATTCTCCCTGCAACATCAGAGAGATGTAGGGTTGGGAGTGACCTCAAGGGATTGCCTGGTCCAAGTGCCATACTGGGAGCAAGGATACCTAAAGCAAGCCTGATGGATACACATCAATAAACTGGAGTCTACCAAATCTGGCCTTCGCTTTGCACATGGTCTGAAACCTGTCTGTCCTTCAAAAAACCACAGAGGACTAACAATTTTTTTTTCCCTTTCAAGCACACTCCTTCCATGGCAGAAGTCAATCTCCATGTTCCTCCTTCAGTTTCCATCAGCTTAAACCAAAGGCACTTCCTCCAGCTATTCCTCTGAGATCCTGTCTTGCAACAGATTTTTACTGACCTCCTCTGTCACCGGCTGGTCTACAGCTTTCTTAAAGCTCTGTATCTAAATAAATATGTCTCTCCTGCCCTAATTCCAGCAGAGTAAATGCCTTCTTCAGCTTGCCTATGACATTTCTCCTGATAACCTTTCAGACTGAGATTTACAGCTTTTAGCCCACTGATGTACTATATTCAGTCTGCAGTTGTCTATCACTTTCCCCTTCCCTTTTCTTCCAAGATCCTCTCCAGCCTCACAGCAGCAGAGCCAGTTATTCCCTATAATGCACATACACGTTTGACTTGCCCTTTTTACATGTGGTGCATTGAACTTGCCTTTATTGACATTCACCTTCCTGATTTTGGGCCACCTTTCCAATTTATAGGCATCATTCTGATTCTGATGCTGTCATCTAAACTGCTTGCAACCCTTCCCATAACTTTCCTGATGTACTCTCTCTGTTCTGTCACTCAGCTCTGCTAATGAAAGCATTGAATAAAATCACATGCAGGACAAAGACTCCCCTGGCAATTGCCTCCAGGTTTGACAGCGGAGACCTTGATTACTTTTTGAGAGAGATTTTTCAATCAGCCATTACTGACTTTGTTATGACTGTGTTGAGATCATCTTTCACTCATTTGCTATGAGAACGCTACGTAGAAGAGTGTCAGAAACCTTTTAAAAAGTTCAGATATATCGAATCTACTAAATTCCCCTTATTCACTAGGTAGTTATCTTGTCAAAGAAGGGAGTCAGATTAATTTGCCATGCACTCATCTTGACAAATCCATGCTGGCTGCTGGCCAGTGGAAGAAAACTGGTTTTAATCATTCATGACCAAAATATTCCTACTGAAGCACAACTGGATTTTTTTTGACTAGGCATTGGCAGGGATGCACAGCAGGTACCCAGGGGAGAGATGCCATTTTGCATGCTATCTTGTCCTTCCTCCAAATCGAAGGGAAAGCTATAAAACTCTTTAAGGAGGGAACCTGCAGTCATACTCCCACATAGGGTATGCTTCCACCATCAAAATATTTTTCCTGATTCTATCAAGGTTCTTGCAGAAAAAGCTGCAGGAAAGATAAATGAAGACGAGAGACGTGCTGGCTTAGTTCTCAGTAGTTCAGTATCTTCAAGAGGACCATGTCATTGTACTACTTCAGACCTACAGAAATGAAGCAATGAGAAACCAAGAAGTAGTATCTGTCATCTTTTATGCAAATACCTTAGTACAGTATCACAGGCAGCAATGCAATAATGAAACTTCCTACGTATTTGGACTTTTTATTTCTTTTACAGAAAAAAAAAACCACCAAAAACCACAAAAAGCCCAACTCTATCAGCTTTTCTGGATGTGCACCAATGTCACATACGGATATGTTTTCAGCTCTGAAATTCAACCTAACAAAATTTAGTCAAGGAAATCTCTTGATTGACCTGAAAAAAATAATATTCTAAGGCCTGGTTCACTGGTATGAGCCAATTTTCCTACGATGTGATACTTCCTAATGCAACTTGTCTCTTCACACCACTGTCCATCCCAACAGGTTTCTGTACACTCTGGTTGATAAACCATAGCACTCATCTACAAGTAGAGCTAGGCCAATATTAAGGTGATTTAACATAAAATACCTAGTTTACCCAATAGGTGGGTGCCCACTTAGAACAGCTCC
>VZTM01038851.1:74614-85467 GCA_013400555.1 Jacana jacana | reverse complement strand
CTGGTAGATAGCTTTTTTTTTTTTTTTTTGGTCACTTGGGTAACTCTCTTGTGAATGTCAACCACACACAGGTACTATCTCATGAGCATATAAAATTTCCAACGATCTCTGTGCAGAGGGCTAGATTACTCAGCTTTCCAAAACTTCAGAACATAAAATCACAAACTATCTCCCTTGCCTCTTCCATCCAAGTGGTGTAATACCTTGGGGGTTATCTTTTATCTAAGATTTGTTTATCCCTCTAGCACAATATACTATAAAGCTGCTGCACTGTGTTGTGAGCTAGTTGAATATATTTGTTGATCTGGTTGGATTAATTAAAATTTGTTTCTTTCTCGGAGATACAGATGTTATGAGTAATCTGAAACAACCTGATAATCCCTTTGGGACTCTTTAAGGTGGCTGCTTGTACTGTGAGTGTGCAAGAACACTATGTAAAGGTTGATTTTCCACATTTACTTATAATTTATTTAATAGCAGTTTTTGGTCATTTTAAATAACATAGCTCAACAGCATGAAATACCATTTCTTTCTTCATTCTTACCTCTCACATTCACTGCCCTATCTCTCTTGAAACTGTAAATTAATTTAAACATATCAAACCAATGATAATAAAAGTAAAGCTTATATAAACACACGCTAGCTATAACCTGGTAAAAAAATATCCCATAAAACTTCCTAAGGAAGCTATTTATATAAAGAACTTAAACCATAAAAAACACCTGGTTTTGCTATAAACTATAACCTGAGTATCTAAAAATCCACTGCCATGTCAGAGTTAAAGCAAAACAAGGCACATATCCTCCCCATGGTGCTTCTGCCAATTACCCTTGTTGCATCCAACCCAATATCAGCCTTACACTGAAGTTTCATGAAAAGGTCGATGAGGCTAGATCTTCTACTCTCTAAGAGTAACTTGTTTTTCACCGTACCTACTGATATGTTTATATACTAAGCCTTTTCCATGCAGCTGTTCAGAGAATTCTAAGATTGCCGAGTTTGGTCTGCTGTGCTGAGACCAATGCCCTGTCTGGGAAGACTTCACCTGCTCCATCTGTGAGACATAACTGAGATTGCTAATAATTAACAGACAGCACAGAAAGATCTCGATATCCTTGCTTTGTAGAGCTGATAGCACTTGGACTATGGTTCAGCAATGTAAAAGTGTCAAAAAAACTTATTCAATGGCACTCAAAAGAAGAAATTTCCACTTGCAAGGCAACTTCATGTAACTTTCTGAATCACTTTTTGTGCTAATGGATAACTGTGAATAAACAGATTTATTCTCTCCTGATTTGGATTTAAAGAATTTACCGCCTCTCTCATTGTCTCATCTGAAACACTAAGATAATACATTTATCCTGTTTTCCTTCTAACTTGTATCACTCACTTCATTGTGCAGAAATATTTACCCCTAGTCTTCTAGGTGTCCTGCCATCTTTTGAGAACATTTCTTCAAGATCTGAAATATCAAGATACAGTCACTTCAAAGAAAAGGGGTAAGAGTTATGTGTAGCTTTACTTCTGGTATTTCATCCAGCAGGATACTGGTGATGCGGCAAAATGCCAACCTGCTCAGAGCAAGACAGCTAGAAATAGACCCAAATCAGCCCTTCTGGGAAAACCTTTGGCACAGTGTCTCAGTGTCTAAAACCACTCTGGACCAAGCAGTTCTTTACTGCAAGGCGGTCCCCACATCACCTTCTCCACCATTAGCCCTTCATCTCTCAGATGTCCAATTACAAATTAATGTTCTGCTCCAATCTCCATCACCCCTAAATAAAATGCTCTGTTTTTGAGAACTGTTATTAATGCACAGCTGAGTTTGCAGCCTATCCAGGTAGATAGTAGTAGCCTATCCAGGTAGCTTGTGCAGAGGGGCAAGAAGGAAAAGCAGCTGTACACAGAATAGCTCCTGATTTGGAAACATCCTTGTGTTCTCCTCTCAGCAGCCTCAGGGCAGTTTTGCTAATCTATGTAGTAGATTCACATTGTACAACGTAGAAGACCATGAAGAAGTGAAAAGCTGTTTCATCCCTCCCTCACTAACCCAAATTCTATAGGGCATTCAAAACTTTGCTAAGTCCAGCCTGGCAATAACCTGCAAGTGATGCCTCTAAGAGGTGCAGGTTGTCACCCAGCTCTCCAGCCACTTCACACTGACTGCTGTGCAAGCATCCTGCACCCCACCTGCCAAACACAGTTTGGGAGTTACATCCGTACCTAAATGAAGCAATTAAGAGCTTGCTAGTGGGGCCATGCCCTTGTTCAAAGAGACATGTTTCCCTCCACTGACCCACATTTTAAGAAATTGTAAGGAGCAGCACAAAAGTTGGTCAAAGTTCTCAGCTGCTTAAGAGGTCAAACCCTTCTGAAGCTCCTGGACAGGTGGTGCACAGTCTCTCCATATCCCACATCTCCAGAGGAAATGAAAATGTTCTTACACAGCACTGAGTTTTGTAAGACAGCCTCAGAGCGGAGCTGGATTTCAACAATAGCATAACACTCAAGCCTGTGAATTCCTACAGAGGTAAAGCCTTCTCTTATCACTATCTGTTGCTGTGAAAAACATGATTTTTACTAGAAGGTGCTATCTTACACATATATTTTCCTCGGGATCAAAAATTGAATCCTATGGACCCTTGGCATTGCTTGTCTGGAAGTCTGCCAGAAGCGCTCTCCTACAATTATACACTGTTGTGTCAGTGTGTGGGCTTAGCCACTGCTTAACAAATTTACTAGATAAACTTCCATGATTCATACAAACAGCACTCAAGTGGATAACTACCATATATTGGCAGGGAACTGACGAATGTTACTTGAACAATGAAAGAATAATGAATGAGGTTTTGGCAGATCAATTAAGTGATGACTGACAGTCCACAGCAGTCCATTTCACAACTCCAAAAGATGAGTTGAAGAACATCAAGGGAGGGTGCCACAAGCAGCTAGAAGCCTTTCAGCATCGTTCGCTCAATACAGGAGGTTTTAGAACCAGAGGGCATTAGGAGGAGAGCACCTCATCCGATTTCAAGACAAAAGAGCATGTCCTATTCTCTCTATTTACTAAACTTAAAAGCAGAGCAGGGTATCAAGAGGAACCCACCCCCACTCTCCATCAGCTCTCCCTGACCAATTACAACCTGGGGTCAAAGTGACAACAATCACATCTGTTCTCTTTTTGAACAGGAAAATCATCATCCTGGGTATTAAGATGAATCACAGAATTGTAAAGGGTTGGAAGGGAACTTTGGAAGCCACCTAGTCCAACCCCCCCTGCCAAAGCAGGGTGACCCAGAGCAGCCTTCTTGGCCACCAGGGCATATTGCTGGCTCATGGTCAACTTGTCCCCCAGGACTCCAAGGTCTCTCTCTGCAGAGCTGCTTTGAAAACAAGAAGCCAACATCTTGAGCCATGAAATCAGAAACTGAGGATTGGAAGGAGCTGTCTAGAAATTGCTCCAATAGCAGGCAGAAATAAACAATTTTCCAGAGAAGCTATCTTGTACTATCACCAAAACAAATTGTTCTGCTCATACACAAAACCAATTTGAATTAACAAGTTTGTCTTCACCATAATTTAAAATCAGTCATTGAAAAATAGTATCTCCCCCACAATGACCTCCCCAACAATCTGGAAGTAAACAGATACCAAAGAAAGCTATGTATATGAAATGTAACTATCCCCCCAAAGCAAGAACAACAAAGCACTATTTCTCAGCTCTTCTAGGGGCTGATGGGTGACTACAAAATTCTTCTGGGACTTTCACATTCTGAGAAACACTGAAGTATGCTACATTCATTGACATGGACAATTCACTGCCTTCAATATCTTGTACCTTCCCTTGCAGCAAGGATCATCAGGGCTAGGTGGACTCTGCAATCTGCTCTGTGTTCTTCAGAGCAATTTTATTGTTGCACATGGACAGGGGTAAACCATTTGCTCCAGGTTACAGAAGCAAGCATGCAGAAGTGTATCAGAGACCTTCTGAGCTTCAGGCTGGAAAGCTGGCCATTTTACTCCCAGTGGAAGCACAGGAGGGAAGAAGGCCTACAGCAGCACACAAACTCTTGTCATTTACAGAGCTGTTTCTTCAGAAAACCCCATCTCCCCTGAATTCTGATTCACACTTTCCCCAAAATGCCGTTTCCCTTTTACAGACATTCTGCTTGCTGAATTCCTGGCTCTCCTGAGTTACAAGATAGTAATAGTGTACAACCCAAAAGTATCTTTCTGGCTTTTTTCCTAATACATTCCTTTTTGTGAAAGACACATAATCAGTTAGTTTTACATCTACATCTAAGGCTGTGTCACAGAAGCCTAAAATACGCTTGTGGACTGAGCTAGAGCAACATGCAGCAGCAGAGACTGAGTTTGTTGCTAGAGGCTGTGAGCTGACAGAAGGCAATGGGAGGTTTAGAAGAATAGTCCTGAATGATAAACAATTCCTGGTCCATTCAAAGCATCTGTCAGACCCACCTATTTGTTCTGCTCTGTGCAGAGAGGGGACAAAATGACCTACATCAACAAAAAAGGAGCGAAAAAAGTCAGATTTTAAATGCATATTCTGCAACTCTATGCAGAATAGGTATTTAAACAATAATCCTTGCAAAAACCTTGTTCCCTTGTCATAGGTACACTTTATGCTTACTATTTTTAGCTTTTCAAGTGTCAGGAAGCAACAGAAAAAATATAGCTGAACAGCACTGGACACCAAGAAAAAGCAAGTGAGGCAAAAAGAAATCTGAAGTAAGCTCCACAAGATGAGGTTAAGTTTTTCAATTCTCTTTTTCCTGCAAGACAGGTGATGTATTTCAGTCTAAATACCTCACCTGATTCTGTCCTCAGTGAACAATCAAGTGACAAACTGCCAATCAAACTGAAATGCATCCCCATTCATCTGGGTTTTCCCCACCACCAAGCAATGCTTTATCAGCAGCTACAGAATCTTTAGGTTGGCTATTTTTAACAAGTACACCACTTTGCAGTCCTGCCCACCAGAAGGATTTGAAATCTCTCCAAATACTCCTCCCAGGTCCTGATAATTTTGCCAGCATGAATAGGAAACTTCAGACTTGCAGAACAAGCCGCTGCTGGCTGACAACACAGTGAAAATTTTCTTTCATTTCTGCAGTTTGCATGAGTAGGCAGCTGGGGTTGTGATGAATTACTATCTCCGATTCCAGTGCTAATTTTAAGCATTTTAAGTTTAAGACATTAATTTGGCACAGCCTGTTAGAAAAGACGCTGCCAATTATCAACTATTGGTATTAGCAAACTTCTTCAGGAAAACTACCAAATTTATTTCAGTCTGTCTCTGCTTATAACAGGAGTCAGTTCATGGCCCAGAGGTACTATTGACTGAACCGTAATTTAATTTTGCTGTTTTTTTATCTCAAAACATTGTTTCAAAAGAAAAACTGAAACATCTTGTTTTGAAAGCAACTTGAAAAATTTTCTCTTCTTATCTACACCTTTTCTTTGGGGCCAAAACCTTTTCCCAACCTCACTGGCCATTTTGTCGGAGAAATTGTTTTTTCCACTGGCTATTTGTTGTGCCTTCCTGACCCATTCCGGTGTTCAGACTGTCATGTTTTCAGCAGATAGGACTCCAAAGCATGTTTCTACAGTCCTGCAAGTCTGATTTCTTTGTAGAAATATTGCAAGCACAAAGCCCATGACCAGCATATATTTGGAAGTTGGCCTATTTTCTAACCAGTACTCAACCAACTAAGCAACTCCTTTAGATTTCAGAAGCAGTCATCATACTGATGTGTATGAGCTGAAAATCTTCAAATCTTCATTGATATGTTTCCAAAAGAGTCAAGCATTTGATCATAATTGAGCCTTTTTATGCTTCTAAATAAACTAAAAAGAAGGTTTCTTCTGTCTGTAGCCTTCCTGCATGTCCCAATGCTCTTCACTCCATTCCCAAGAGAAGGCACATCTATTTTTGGCATTATATTTATGTAATAAGAAATTTTAATGTCCTTTTTCAATGCTTCTTAAATTTTAGATTACACCTACTCGTGTTTTTCCAACAACTAAGCTTACAGGTACCACTTATAAATTTGATGTGTATATTTAATAATTTTCTAGGTAATACTTATGAAAACTATTAATCGGCCAGTGGCACATACATATGTTGTTGTAAACATCAACTTAGATACTTAGATGCTGCTATGTGTATTCCCTATTCTTAACATATACTTCAGAGATGAAAAAGCAAGAGTACACTTGGAACAAATACAAAGCAGGTTACATTCCCTTTTCCAGGTTCATTTCTTTTTCACTTACTGAGGCCATGTATCTAAGTTGTTATTGTTGTTGTTGTTATTATTATTATCATTATTATTATTATTCATTATTATTCATTACGGGTTTATGGATCTCACCCCACCCTAAATAATTTATTAGGGTTGCTTAGTTCCTTCTGGGGGGGCCTTGCTTTTTCCCACAGAAGACATGGGAAGTAAATATGACAATATTTAAATGTTCTACATTCACTTTATTCTCCAAATGCCCAAGTAAATAAGTAAATAAATAAATACCACTATGCAGTTTCAACAAATGCCAAAATCAAAATCAGCACCTATGTGTTTTCTATGGCCTAGCTGCAATAGCTAATTAATGCTCTGGCTTGTGCATTTGCTTTTTATGGACTTCAAAATGTTTTGAAACACATCAAGCCATCAAGTAAAGATTCTGTTCAGCAGAAATTTCATTGCACCACGCTGCAAGCAGAGTCCTAAAACTGCAAACTCAATTTTTAAAAACCACTGAAAACCTCCAAACAAATGGCTTTAATCTTCTAAAGATCTAGAAAGACTGCACCAAGAAAACCTCCTTTTTATAGTTCCATATTTCTGTGAGATGAGCTCAAAGTGTTAGCTGAGATAATTATCAGAGAGATTATGCAGATCTTATTTCCAAAAGGTTTTGTTTGGTCTCTTGCTACATAATTGCTTAGTGTTTGTATGGAGCTCAGAAAACAAAAAGCATCAGAGAAACACCAAGAATACTTTATTTATGAGAAAAATAATTCTCCCAAATGATATTAACATTTTCAGCAATCTTTACTATGTTGTGAAGATTTTTATGGAGCTGGAGAGCTGCTCAGCGATCTAACCTGGGCAGCACATGAAATGAGAAATATGCCTTACCACCATAGGTTTTAGACTATTTTGGAAGAGCTGCAGGGAACAGCGGGAAGCAGAGAAAAAGGGCAATATAATATCTCATGATTCCTTCACTTCTAGCTTTGCTGGTGACAAAGGTCACCACATCTAAAAGATAAAATCAGGGTTTGTTCTAAGTCAAAGTCGTGCAATAAAGAACACAATCACTTTACGGAGTCACTAAATGTTTCAAAAACTGGCTAAAATAAGTTCAAACATTTCTAAGTCTCTGCAAGTTTATAAGCAAAACTCAAGTCAGACTACCTGAATTTGAATATACATTGTAACTTTGACCAAATTCCAGCCAAGACTTTTCCAAACACAATCAAAACTATCCTTGAAGAGGTCCTGAACTTAATATAAAATTGTCAGCCAGCACACTTATGTACATACTGCACTTAATCTCACAAACAACGTAAAAGCTACAGCAAATACCCAATTTCAATAACTCCAAGTTCATTTTATAATTACAGGTACTTTGGATTTTTTTAGTATGTCAAAAAAGTTCACACCAAGTGTAGTACGCAACTATCATACCAGCTACTCAAATACTGTTTGCTTAAACACAATATAAATCAAATTCTACTTACAGCCAACCATCATCATGGCCACCGAAAAAATCTTCTCTCCATCAGTGGTTGGTGCTATGTTTCCAAATCCTATTGTTGTAAGGCTTGTCATGGTAAAATAGAGAGAGGATATGTACAAGGAGTCTTTACTGGGTCCACCTTCCCACTGCCCTGAGCCAGTGGTGTTGTATCGATATGGTGTCCCAATACTCAGTGCCAACTGGTAAAGCCAGCTATCTGTTTTGATTGTATTAGTGACTTCATCTATAACTTCATAGTCCCCGATGCTGTACCATATGCAGGCTAGCCAGTGGGCCACCAGTCCAAACACACACACCAACAGCACCAGTACAGCAGCACCATATTCCAGATAATGGTCCAACTTTCTGGCAACTCGACCGAGTCGTAGAAGACGCACCACTTTCAAGGAACTGAAGAGGCTACTGATTCCCTAGAAGAGAACAAAAATAATTATTTAATCTGAAATATCCTACTTGTTAAACACACAGTAATTGATGTACAGCCTTCTACCTGCTTTCAATCTTTCTGTACAACTTTTTTCATGCCTGAGATGACAGAATACAAGATCAAACTCTCTTTCCCCTCCAGTGCTTTTATCCCCATCAGGGTAAATCAACTTCGGCACTCGAGTTATCCCCATTTGGTGGATAAATTACTTCATTCAAGCTAAGTCTTTCCAAGTAACAGAATAGTTCTGTAGAATCCAAAGTGAAAATTGGCCTGTTTATTACACAAAGGAGTGATTCAATACTTTGCCAGTTTGAAGTAAACAGGAGACTCTTACTTGACCATAAGGAGATCAAATATGTGGAAGAGCCCTCATAGGTGGAACTACACCACCCAAGTGGAGTTTTCTCGAGCTTCTCAGAGAACAGTATTCTATTAAATCCAAGCAGAAAATCGCAATTATGGCCAAAATGGGAGTCCACCTATTTCAACAACCCTCAGCATTAACTGCCCAAGAGAAATATCAGAAAGTAATTGTAATGGGTAACCACAGAGAAATCTGCCTATTGTTCCTCTCATCCACCAGTGTAACTTCCTTTAGTCCAACAGTCTCCATCTTATGTTACCCTTCACTGCATCTAATATAACTCTGGATATTTTGTTATTTATAAGAAGTCTCACTGAACATGAACTAACATCTGTGGGCAGTGGGCACATCACCTTTATGAGTGAGGGTAACATGGATCACAAGGCATTGGCAAGAAAGCCACATGCCTTTATATGCTGGGTTAATTTCCTTTCTAATCAATAGACATTACAGATATTTTCCTAAAGCAAGTATCTGTGCAGTGTTTTTTTCCACATAAGATCAATGAAGTTCAAATAAATAGAAGTATAAATATTTAGGGAACAGAAGCACAGAGACCGTCAAAAAGTTAATTGAAACGTGTATGTCCTCCTCAATGAACAAATGGTTTGCATGTATTTTAATAGAGCTTATAGATGTAGAAAGAGAAGAAAAATATATTCCTGAACTATTGCAATCCAATTATATACCTAACTCATGTGTTAACTTAAGTAGTGGCTCAAAACAGAAGGATTCTAAAGGAAGATTTCTAATATAAAACATTCCAAAGCTGAAGACATTTAATTTAAAGTAGAAATTAAGACACAGAAAGCAATAAGGCAAACATTCCTCATTACTGTGCCAAGATTAAATTGCCCTTTTCTATGCATCATTATCAAATCAGTCTAGTTAAAACACTGGCTAACTATATTACCAAACAGTAAAATATTGGAGTTTCTGGAGTTTTCCATACCAGAAAAACATTCATCTCTTTTGCACCTCTGTTTCTATTCAGAACTGAAGGGTAACATACACCTGATATTTCTAGATGTAATCTGTTTGACAAAGTTTTTTTATGCTTTTCAAATCCTGTTGGAATTTGTTTCAGATCCCAAAGTCCTTAATAAATTTAAGTTCTATATTTTCACTCAGGTTCCTATGATGACTAATAAGACTGGGGGAAGTGGAATTTTCCCATTTTGATTTTTGTATTTCGCATTTAAACAGGAATTTATCATTCTTATTTCCAACTCAAGGTATATGTAACTTATTTGCTTTGGGTTATATGTCTGTGAGGCAGTCTCAACACCCAATTTGACCAATAAACTGGGAAGCCCCTTACAGTGTTCATTACACAATGGACTAGGTGTGGTCAATGGACTACTGACAGATGGTCACACCCCCCAGAAACTAGAGAGTAGTTTTATAGTGTATTTCATGAAATTAATCTGCAATGCCTTTCAGTGAATTAACCCTGTTTATGAAATTTGCAACTTGCTGTGAAATCAGAGAGGGTACAGTGTTTTTTTGTAGGATCAGGTCCTGTTGCGCTGGTCAAGGAGATACACATTATTTCCATTTTACTTTAGGAGTAACTGCTCATTACCAAGCTATGGAATGTGCTAGAGACCTGGAATGTAAACCTGGGGGGTCCTCTTTTTGTACCCAGCAGCTTGCACCCTACTTTCCACTGCACAAGCCCAAACAGAAAGTCAGCATTTGATCAGGTGAGTTTACAGTCTGACAGTGTACCCTGCATTCCCATTACGTCTCCCCTCTAAATTTTGTGGACAGTTTAGCAGTTGTGTAACTAATATACACAACATTTATTTCAAAGTCTGTGAGAATGTTTGTCTTGTAATTATTATTTTTTTTCCCTAAGCACAGGGATTTTTTTCCACAATCACATCTTGGTATAAACCAAAGAGAAATGTTTCATTTTAGCTGACAATGAAATGTATTCTTTCAAAAGAGTAATTAATTTAAGTAAGTTTCACTGTAAGTCTTAAAGCCAGTTCAGTTTCATCCATTACTTTAAGGCCAAAAAATAAGAGATATGCTTATTGACCATGCACATTTCATCTCTGATATTGCAAAATATAAAGACAATATTGGAAGCTTTAAAAGCCTATTCCATAAAACAATGCCTAGAAAAGAGCAATTAAGTACATAGTAAAAGAATATGTGATGCATCACACTGCTTAAATACTGGGTTGGGTCAACCTTTATACTTAAAAAATCACCTGACAACAAATGCACAATTGTTAATACACAAAAGGCTGCCTAGGATTC
>VZTM01038851.1:27091-71514 GCA_013400555.1 Jacana jacana | reverse complement strand
GATAAAGCTCAAATTACCAAATGTCAGGGGAAACTTCTCCTTGTAAAGAGTATTAAAACAAATACCCAAAGATTCTTCACACTCGTAAATGAAAAAAGAAGAACAAAAGTGATCCAGCTGCAATGAAGTAAAAAAACATCCAGACTTGGGCTAAAAATTAAATTAATTTTTAGCTTTAGTTTTCAAAGCTGATGTTCATGTTTTCCAGAAAAGCTAATGCATAAAAAAGGAAATAAATAGATACACTACCTGAACAAATGTTAAGGGAAACAGTAATTAAAAACATCAAGATAAATCAAAATGCAATCAGTGCAGTAATAGGTTTGCTAAGTTTAGGTTAGCTGGGATCTAGTCAGGTTTTCCTGATAGTTTTCTATGATAACACACCCCATTTTCTAAACTAAGGAAATGCAGTATTTCAGTAATACAAGGAGTGAAACTATTAGGAAACACAGAGAGTACAGGGACCACAATTCAGATTGTAAGGTGATTGAGGAACTTGTGAAAATGGAGACCATTAAAAGGAAGCCTAGCAACAGTTACAAGTGACAAGTCTCTGTGATTTCTCTGATTTCTTAGTGAAGTAAGCAGAATTATTATATGGTCACAAATCTGCTGATTGTATGCCATTGGAACACATTGTCACTGCAAAGAATACTGGGGTGGGAATAAAGGAAAACATGATAAAGCTTAACAAACTGAGTCTGAAGGCATTCACTTCAGAGTAAATTAACAAAAAAAGTTCTACAACTACAAAGACCGTTAGCTGAAGATGAGTGAGAAAAACAAGTATTTGCGTAAAGCTTAACCCCAAAGTGACTCAGAGCAATCAGTGGGTTGCACTCACAGAAGAGGTTAATCCAGTTCCGAGTTGGATCTGTTGAGTGTTTCCACTGTCAAGATGAAAAGACAAACCCCAACTACAAAGCATAGATGAATTCTTCACCTGGAGCAATACAGCTCTGCCCTAAAGAAATGTATTCAAACTTAACTCTGTGAAAAGAGGTGCAGCAGGAATAGCCAAGAAAATTTTCATAACATTTCACAAATGAGGTTTCTAAACAAGATAGGTTTCCTTAGATTAAGAAAACAGGCACGTTTATGCAGGGGTTTAAGAGGTTGACTGTTCTTTCTAAGCACATCAAGGAGATAAACATGATGGAAGGAAAAGAAATATTTAACCAAGTAGGCAGGCACAGGGACAAATACACAGACTGCAAATCAGGACACACCAAGAGTGAAGGTAGACTNAGAACATGAGGATCCATACCCTGAATGTGCCTCTACCTCTTTGTGGACCGTGCCTGGCCCTGTGTTTCATCAAAAGAATCCCACGCTTAATACATTTTAAATACAAAGACTTTATTTAAAGAAGCATGGGCAAAACTTTCATTACCTTTCCCTCACCAGAAGTAACAAGTAATTATACCAAAAACAATAAAGAAAAAAAATTCACCCAAACAAATCACTTAGCTGATTCTGTCACAGTATAATTCAGCATTTGGTGTTGAAGCAGTGAAACAGGCACCATTTTTGTAAACTTCAGGCAACCTTCACCCAGCAGTTGTTACATGATGGTCCACAATGTATTAAAAAAAACTAAAAAGGTCCTACAGATCTTGGGAAAAAGGAAAAAGTGAAAGAGTTAACCTTGCCAACACGAGTGAGTAAGCCTGGCAGCACATATCCAGAAGGTGCTATTTTGTGCAGGGCAGGAGTATCCAGGAGGACGTCTTGCTGTTTGAAATTTAACCAACAAACCACTTCCAAAAGAAATTTTTGAGCTCAACTACTTAAATAGAGCTTAAGTCTAAAATCTTTGGCTACCTCCTTAATGTGTCTTTACTGTAATTACTGCTAAAATAAATCTTCCAACGTATCTCAGAAACCCTTCTTTTTACGTAAATAAGTAATCTAATAAAGTTGCAGAGTTACAAATCAAAATGCTGGAATGAAAAAAATAAAAAAGCAACATTTCTGATTTATCACCACTTTAGGAACTGAATTTAGGGTTGTATTCAATTATGTAAATCCATACGGGAGTAAGGGGCTTTCCTCTGCACAAGCTATCTAGATCCTGGGTCCAGGTACAAGCAGAGCACATAGAATACTTGACCCTGCAGGACTGGCTGCAACAGGAGTATTGACTGCAGTGAGCACAAAATTGAGTCCTTACAGCAAAATGAATGCACACAGGTTTTCTCACACAGTCCCTGAAACTACCTCTAAATTTATTGCTTGAGATTTATCTTTTTTTTTTCGGGAGGATGGGAGAACTTCCCCCCCTCTTCCCCCTCAACACCAATGACAATAAGCAAGAACATTATAAATAAACTTCTCATTAATTGTTTATGGCACAACTATACAATGCAATACATTTCAAATAGTGAATAACTGAGGCTGTAAAAAGAAGGGCAATTTCAAAATATATCTTCTAAATTCATGATAAAAGGAATTTGGCATCTTGCACTATTTACTTTATAGTGCACCAGCGTGCCCAACTGGGAAAAGCAAGGATGGTATCACAAAATCTGATAATTTTCACTTAGGGAATGTGGACAGAGGATGAAATGGGTGGGAGAAATGCTGTCGTGCCAGTTGGGACAGCTTCTGAGCAGGATACTGAACTTAGCTGATAGGTTTATGCCAGCAACAAGCTATAAATTTCCCATGCCAATACAGGAATAAAAAAAGAAATATCTGGAGAGAGTACCCTGAGCTGCAATGCTCCTGCAAGTACTTCTGGAACTACACATACACCGGACACCAACCCAGTCTTGAACAAAATAAAGACTCACACCAAGTTACAAGGCTGTCTTGTTATCAAAACATTGCTAATTCTGATGTTAGCCATGCAGTTAGTTTCTCCAGGTCCGTACCTTGGCTCCATTTTGTGCACAGTAACTGCTCATCCCTAAGGCTGCAACTCTTTTCCTCCCATTAACGGCTGAGTGCAGCAATCTCAGTAATGTGGATTTGTGCTACTCCTATCAGCATTATTTCAGTGAGTATCTGACCGGATTACCTCAATTGCTTCATCTCCTTTGTAAGCCTTCCCCTCCTTTGCAAGCAAAGGGATCACACAGGACTCAAGCTTCCCTTGAAACTACTCCACAGACAATTTGCCCCAATCGGACTCTGCATCACTTTAATAGGGCTCTGACTAAAGATTTTACTTAAATGGCTTGTACCCAACATCTGCTTCCCAGTAACATATACAATGTATTTAAAAATAAAAAAGGGGGTGGTTAAAGGGGGAAGACCACTGAAACGTACAATTAAAGTTCAGTATGCTATAATGCACACCAAAGCCATTCAGCACAAGGCTACCAGATGTCACATCCATCTCATGGGACAACCCTGCCTGCCTTACCACCACCCTCTGCATCAACTCCAGTTCAGGCCCTTCCTTTCACGAGTTGCCCCTCATATCAAGATGATAGTAGTATATCTCCACAAGGGAACTGCAGAAATATCCCAGGCCATGGACATTAAAAAGATGGCTATTAAACAGTGGCAGAACTTGAATAAAAACTTAGTTTGAATAAAAGCTATACAGACATGGTGCAACTCTGCAACTAAGTGAATTAAGGGTGAGTAAGTGACAAGGGTGAATATGATCAACAATCTATGTAATTTATGCCTAAGGTGGATACATTTATATTTCAATACCATAACCAAGCCACTGTATTATTATATTGCAGTTTTCTGCACACTACTGCACTACAGCAGGATGACAGTATTCTTCACATTTAATTGCCTTCCAACTGCATAACAAAGGGGAAAATGCCAGGTCCCGGGCCTAGTGCATCTGTCGTTACATTGCTAGGAGTTTTCATCATAGTTTAACACTTGGCTGCAGCAGGGATTTAGTCCTGGGAATTATTTTTTCCATGTCAGCTACCTAGATTTAAGAAAGGTAGCTAGTCATATACTATTTCTGAGCCAAAGCCACATTCTTGAACCATACCGATTTATTTTCACCTCGCATATGACACTCAGAGTGGGGTCCCTAAAACCCTTCTTCAAACATCTCCCATAAAGTGAACACTTGTGGTAAAGCACTGCAGTTCTGAATGTAGCTAAACTAATTGCATCTGCTTTTATTTGCTTTCACTTTACAGACATTTCTATTTTAGTTGCTATTAATTGCAATGATACAAAGAAGTTTCCGCAACTGCTGAAAGAGATCAGTAACAGTAATTAAAAGAAGACTACAATTACAAGGATTCCATGCCTTAATATGTTCTGCACAGATCACTAAATTTTAAAGGCCACTAGGTCATGTAGTCTTGCATTATTAAATGATAGACACAGACCTTCAGAGTTTTCTGCTGCTTATATTTGTCCGCTTTCATGTCCAGCCATTGGCTCATGAAAACTGATATTTGCAGAAAGGATGATCTTTTACACAACTCATTGGAAAACCATCTATTTTGCTATCTATATGTACCATCCTGACATCTGGTCCCATTCTTTGCAATATGTGCAATGTCACTTTAGGGCCATGTTTCTGGCAGAGGTAAGATCAAGCTTCTAGGGTTTGTTTCGTTATTAACTTAGAAATTCATTAATTTCAGTGAAAATTCACAGAAAAGAAAAAAAAAAAAAACCACAACCAACCAACCACCCCCCCCCCCAAAAAAAAAAGCAAACAAACAAACAACAACAAAAAACCACCCAAGAATATTTTTCCAAATAGCAAAAGGGGCTTTTTCAGCTATGTCTAACACTTAAATTTTGTATGCATTTTCCCTTAGGCCAAAAGCTTGTCCATCCACCTACTCCTGGGAATATTTATTCTCTCTACTTATTTACAGAAATAGAGCCCTTAGCAGTACAGTATCCATGCGCCTGTACCTGAGTGTGGGTACCTGAGGTCCTTCCAGTCCCAGGTACTCTCCCAATTGCATGGCTCCATGTGGAGAGAGAAGTCAAGCACCTGCACAACATCCTGGCTTTCCCTGGGATCCAAATCCATGCACTTGGTCCCAAAGGGAGTTGTAGAGTGGTTTGACCATACCTGAACAAGTAATGGGATCAGAGTCCTCAGGCACACTGTAAACCGCCTGCTGGCAATTTCAGCGCAGTGTGACTCTGATAATTGTGACTGGTATGAAACCAACGGTTACCTATGCTATAAACAACCTTTTGTTAGCCCAAACTGACAGAGGTTAGATATTTATATCTCTCTAGTAGGCAAAACACATATAAAGGCTAATCCTTAACATAACTTAATTCTCTAGTTTCAAAAGTAGGGACTCATGATTTTAGAAATATAAGTGACAGTGCATACACCAATGTAAAAAGTTGTTACATGCAGCTAAGTTCTCAGGGAAAAAATGAGAATCTCTACACGTGACATGTAACTCCAAAAATCAAAGTTCCAGCCTAGTAACAGTGGGAACTTCACATGACCAAACTCTTTGAATCCAAACACCAATACTCCCATTATTCCAAATTTTTTCTNCAAAACTCCCCCTTTTTCAAATTTTTTTTTTTTTTTTTTTTTTTTTTTTTTTTTTTTTTTTTTTTTTTAAATTTAAAAGCAGAGACAGACATACATGCACTTTTGGACTAAATCTGAAGTTTTAGAGAACTTTTTTACTTTTTTTTTTTTAAAAATAAGATATTGGCTTAGTTTCAGAGAGTCTGAGCACAGACATTCCATTCTGGTTTGTATTTTGAAACTTGGCTGGATTCCCCAGTATGTTTCATAAAATCATAGAATGGTTACAGATGGAAGAGACCTTAAAGATCATCAAGTTCCAACTCCCCCTACCATGGGCAGGGACACTTCTCACTAGAGCAGGTTGCTCAAAGCCCCATCCAGCCTGGCCTTAAACACTCCCAGGGATGGGGCATCCACAGCTTCCCTGGGCAACCTATTCCAGTGTCTCACCACCCTCACAGTAAAGAATTTCTTTCTCATATCTAATTTGAATCTCTCCTCTTTCGGTTTATAACCGTTACTCCTTGTCCTGTCACTACACTTCCTGACAAAGAATCCCTCTCCAGCTCTCCTGTAGGCTCCCTTCAGATATTGGAAGGCTGTTATAAGGTCTCCCTAAAGCCTTCTCTTCTCCAGGTTGAACAAACCCAGCTCTCTCAGCCTGTCCTCATAGCACAGGTGCTCCATCCCTCTGATCATCTTCATGGCCCTCTACTGGATCCATTCCAACAGGTCCACATCCTTTCTGTGTTGAGGACTCCAAAGCTGGACACAGTACTCCAGGTGGAGTCTCATGATTGCAGAGTAGAGGGGTAGAATCACTTCCCATAACCTGCTGGTCACGCTTCTTTTGATGCAGCCCAGGATGCCGTTGGCTTTCTGGGTTGCCAGTGGGTGCTGCTGGCTCATGTTGAGCTGGTGAGCCATGCAGGAGTTTCATAGTGTCTCTGTTTCATACAGTCCCTTCACTATGAAACACTATGTTTCAGAGCGTGACTTCTCACACTTCTATATACAAAAAGTCTTCTGTATGGCTTTGTATGACAGAGAATCACAGAATCACAGAATATCAGGGATTGGAAGGGACCTTGAAAGATCATCTAGTCCAATCCCCTGCCAGAGCAGGATTAGTCAGAATCTATTTCAGTGCAAGTAATGTTTCCCAACTAGAAAAGATGCCATGCATTTTTCTGATTTCTAGGACTATCATCCTACCAATTTTCTTAAATAAAGTACATATCCCACTAAGGATTCCACTTTCCTCTCTCTTAGCTCATTTTTTGCCAGCCTACTTTACCTTGTTTTCTTACCCTTTCAATACCACTTAGCCACTTAATTCCTCATCCATCACATCAATTTAGATCACTATCTGCTGTGCCAGCTATCTCCCTCTCTCACATTATCTTGCCTTTCCCCCTCCTTGTCATACATCCAAATCCCCCTGAGCATACTGTAACAGCTCATCTATTCAACTCTGGGCATGGAAACCTACACCTCTAATTCTGCCTCAAATCATCTTAATCCTTCCCAATTATCAATTTGTGTGTCATAATCCTCATTGTGTGTCATCATGTCCTTCTACTGAGGCTCTACATCAAGTCAAGAACAAAATAACTTTGATTTACAATCATGTTTGCCTCAAGTGGGAATTTCACTAGACTTGGCCTAATGCTGTCCATGATGGAAATGCCACTGTTCCTACTCCAGCCATGACAGCATTTGAAGAACTCTGACCCACAGTAAGAAAATTCACATTTCCTTTTCTCAAACTCCTTTTTTTAATCATTCTATTTATCTCCTTAATTCTAGCACTCAAGTGCATAAGGCACCTTCTACAATGAATCGGCAGCCTCTACATCTGCATCAGGGAGACATAAACATATGCTTCCTGGCCGCATCCATCTTTATGGGTGAAAGACCTGCCCACAAGGAGGAGAAGAAACTGCCTGCAATGGAGGTCCCCCTCTCCTCACCTAGCTCCTTAACAACTAACCAAAGTGCATTTGATGCTTTATGTGGAAAAGGAGGGATGGAGGTGGGAGACATAATGGAAATTTAGAAAGTCATTTTCACTCAGCTGACTTTTAGGGCTATTAACTATGATTTGGGCCCATTCTTGGTCACCGTATGAAGAACTCAAATAGCACCAGGACCTGTCCCCAAGTTCTTAACTTCTAAGCTCTGTTTTTCTGTTAAATTTTTCTGAAATGCTGCAATCACCAACTTTAATGCTAAAGACAAATACCCTTATCCAATACCCAGGACCAAGATAAAGAGCTAAAACGTACAAAAACCAAGAGCTAAAAGAACCCCTCTCTCCTATTGCCTTAAGGAGGAAACACTCGCCTTCTAATTAGAAGCACTTTCCTTTTATTCAATCAGAATATTTCTTCCAAATTAAGCTTATCATTTACTTACTCTTTACCTATAAACAGTGTTTGAGCACACTGCTGCTAGTAGGCCAAAAAGTTAAATGCCAGAAAAGAAGTGTCAGTTAAAATAAATGTTAAATACTAAATGAAGATAAAGAGCTTTAATAACTACAACCAACGAGAACACACTGACCACCTTAAAAAACTTAGCTGTCACAAATTAATATTTATCAAACAAAAAAAATTTCCCCTGGAAAACAGAAAAGGGAAAATGTAGACCCATGGAGGAATCACAGAATCACAGAATTGTCAGAGTTGGAAGGGACCTCTAGAGATCATCTAGTCCAACTCCCCTGCCAAAGCAGGATTGCCTAGGAGCACATTACTTAGGACTGCATCCAGGTGGGTCTTGAAAACCTCCAGGGAAGGGGATTTCACAACCTCCCTGGGCAGCCTGTTCCAGTGCTCTATCACCCTCACCATAAAGAAGTTTCTCCTCATATTTGAATGGAACCTCCTATGTTCCAGCTTGTTCCTCATCCTGTCGCTGGAAATCCCTGAAAAGAGCATGGATCCATCCTCCTTCAACCCGTCCTTCAGATGCTTATAAGCATTAATAAGGTCTCTCCTCAGCCTTCTCTTCTCCAGGCTAAAGAACCCCAGCTTTTTGAGCCTTTCCTCATAAGGGAGGTGGCTCCAATCCACTTTCAATCCATATTGATTGCACTATGCTGGACTCTCTCCAGTAGTTCCCTGTCTCTCTTAAACTGGGGAGCCCCAAACTTGATGCAGTATTCCAGTTGTAGCCTCACCAGTGCAGCATAGAGGAGGAGAATGACCTCCGTCGACCTATTGACCACACTCTTCCCTATGTAGCCCAGGACTCCATTGGCCCTCTTGGTGACAAGGGCACCATTGCTGCCTCATGGAAAGTTTGCTGTCCCCCAGGACTCCCAGTTCCTTCTTGTCAGAAGTGTTTTCCAGGAGATCCAACCCTAACCTATACTGGTGCCTAGCATTCTTCCTCCCCAGGTGCAGGACCCTACACTTGCCCTTGTTGAACCTCATTAGCTTCTTCTCTGCCAAGCTCTCCAGCCTGTCCAGGTCATGCTGGATGGCAGCACAGCCCTCTGGAGTGTTGGCCAGCCCTCCTAGTTTGGTATCATCAGAGAACTTGCTGAGGATACAGCAAGTAAAAGAAAGACTGACTGTTTATATACCTGTTTTCAAACTGACTTAAATTCTTTTCAGGCACTACTGAAAACTGGATTTGGAGAAGTTTGAAATCAAGTACATAAGCAGTTATACTCCAATGTCTGCTGAAGGTTCCAGGGCCATAACACGCCATTTCATGAGAAAGAAATATTACTATCATTTCTCTTACTAAAAAAGGATTTGATATTTCATTTGTTTGGAGTAAACGATAGCAGATCTAGGATCACTGTAGCTCATGATACCTTGCTATTGTTATTACAATTTGGTCAAAGTTTGCCACTTTAAGTGTGCCACAATTATAATGCACTGTGCCATTGATTCTCTTCACCACCTCAAATGTTGCAGATGGTTTATTACCCATCTATATGTTAGAGGTTAAACTCATCATTCAAATCTGTAGTGCTTGAGCACAGAAATTTTCTGTTTGTTCTACATATTAAAGCACAAAAATCTGGATATAATGCTACTTTTTTATAAAAATCAGATTTTTCTTACTCTGAAATTGGTTTTCTTAAAAAGCTGTATTATATTTGCAATCTTGATAATACCACCTCCTTACATAGCCTAACTGTACAACCTGCTTCGAGATGGGTAGCCCTCATAAGATCTTGAATTTAAGCTGCAAGTATTATCACTTCTGTTATAATTGCTATAAATAAAATGGAACAATGTCAAAAGATCGTACTTGGCACAGAGACAGGTATAGAATTTTAAAGTTCTATAAAATCTGTACCAAAGTCTGTACTAATAAGTCTGCATTATAAAGTAAGAATGTAAATTTTATGGAGTGAGGATATACAACTGCAGAATTTGAGAATTTATTTAAAAAAAACACCAAACCACACTGAAAGTTGTTCTAAGAAAAAACTGTTAAAATTATAAAAGATGAACAGAAGCTTTTTCATCTGTTTACAGCCCTAAAGATAAAAAGCTCTAGTGAAAAAATAAAACAAGTCCTAATGCCCTTATAGTTTCATTTTAATAATGGATTTTCTCTATACTGACTTGTGCATGCATTATTTGTTATACTTATTGCTTGTTTTCTCTATTATCTTGGGCTGCAAGTTCAATTTTTAAATGTTAATACATTTTGCAGTTAAAAAGCTTTAATTCAGTGCCCATTTAAGACATTTATGTTCTCTCTCCTCAAACAGTTTCTAAAATTCCAGCAATAGCTCAAGAACTATTTAAAAAAAATGGAGATTAATCTTCCTCAATCAGACATTTAAAATGACATCACAAAAAGAAAAAAAAAATTACCACGTGGTTCAAAAAGTAATCCACAGACAGGATTTAAAAATGCTCATTCAGAGGCATTCTCTGTTTTTGCATAAGTCAATGGCAAATTTGCCACCAGCTTCCGCCAGAGCAGATAGCAAGTTCTGACTATTTCTATCAGGCCATATTAATCCACCATGCAATGGATTAGGACTATTTAAAAGGCAATCACTGGGCCTGAGCTCAAAAGGGAGGCTGTGGCAGGGGGACATGACAATTGGTACAGCCCATTTTGTCATGGACATGCAACAGTGCTTTTAGGATGACAAGCAAGTGATTCGAAAACCCACATCCATTAATGAACATATGTGGTACTGAAATCATAAGACACCTCTGCTCCAACACGGGAATGCCGCATAGGTGAAAGCCCGGCAACTTAATGCCTTCCCTGCATATTTGCACAGTGCTTCAGTTACCTTTTATTGCTGCCAGATGCCTGGTGCTTCAAAATCAATTCCTAATTAAAATAATATTTTTGACGTGGACTACAATCACTTACCTCATCTACATTCTCAAAGGCATTAATGATGTCATACGGTAAACAGGACAGAAGATCAATCACAAACCACGTTTTCAGGTAGTTCATCCGTATGAGTTTGGGATCAGATATAACCTCTCCACCAGGTCCAACAAAGGTTGTATGAAAGTTCAAAACAATGTCAACTAGAAAAATAACGTCCACGACACTGTCCAGCACGAGCCAGGCAATGTTGTTCTGTTTTGTCTTGAAGGAGACATTATACGGAACCATAATTGCTGTGTAGAAGGTTAGAATTAAGATGACCCAGTCCCAAGTGGTCTTAAAAGCACAATAGTGTAGTATAATGTGTGGTGGAGTCTTCGGAGCTTCTTGTTTGTACTGAGGAAGAATATCAGATCCCAGTTGGAGAACCTGTAAAAGACAGAAAAGCAAAAGTTACAGTTTTCAATAAATATGATCCAATAAGGGATCTTATGGATTTGTACAACGAGCAGCACAAAGACAGGACTGTGTTCACAGGACACTGCAAGTCAACCCACAGTTTCTAAATTATCTGATTTATTAAGAATGTGTGGAGGCAGCTATCACTCAATGAATGGGAGCAGGAAAGAACATAATATTCTTGCAAAAAGGGAGGTCTTTGCAGAATGACTGAGGTGAAACCGTGCCAATAGCAAGGGCAGGGAAGCTCCAGAAACAGGGTGTAGGTTCTGTCACACCAGTTTATGCTCTGCAGTTATGAACATGAGTATTCATTCATACTTGGAAGTATTACAAGACTAATCCTTCATGCCTGACCTCTTTTTTAAACCACTGTTGAGCCTGAACAATACCTCATCAAAGGTAAACCTTGCTGGCTGACCTCCTAAAATGAAGCATTGCATGCACAATTTCTCCTCTAACTCCTGGCAGTATCATGCTTCCTTCTCACTTTCTTCAAAAAGTTGTTACTCTCACAAGCTTAACATCACTAGTGGTTTCTCTTTTATTTCCTGTAATTACTTTTCTTTTTTGCATATGACTATAATCTTCTGCATGCACGCTTTTATAAAACGTGAAACTGGAAGCATTGCAAAGGAACCAAGCCAAATGCCCTTATCACATTCCTCCCAGCTAATCTAATTACTTCTTATCTCAGTCCAACACAAGAAACAAAAGCACAAAGGAATGCACAACATGGCAATACATTGCACTGACAACTGAAAGATTCATGTGTATTTTGGAACTAATAACACCTTTTACATTTGGGAATGTCTATATGGAATGAAATAAATAATTCCAGCAACTTTAAAACTCATTTCAGCCCTTCACCTGTCCCACTGCTATTTGTAATCCAACTATTCCTGCAAATAAGGAGCTGATGCACCTTATTTGCAGGAATAGTTGGATTACAAATAGCAGTCCCATATGTGTAAAAATGATAAAGGAGAGGATGCTTCCTCCAGGAAGGGGAGTAAATGGCTCTAAATAAAAAACAAATAAGAATATGAACACAGGTACTACAGATATGGATCACCCATTAAGTTTTTAGTCTTATTTTTAAGACAGGAAAGCTGTAACTGAGATCAGACAGTAAAAGTCTGGCTCTACTGAAAATCTGTTCTTCAGAAACCACCAAGGGACAACTACAGCAGTCTCTCTCACTCTGTGTCAGCAGATGTGGCTTCCCAGCATGTCTAATCTGCCCCAGTGTCAGGCTGCAACCTGATGGGATGCAAACCTACTTCTGCTTACCTGTTCCCACTCTCTCTAAGCTCAGATTTAGCAATCATTACCTGTAAGGAAAGCCAGTTAAACTAGTAAGATGAAAAACTAAGTTATTAGTCATTTGTCTTCTACAGACCCAGCTGAGTTGCATAAATTTATCCTATGACCAGAAAATCACTAGACCCCACTACACAGGCACACTGAGAGTGCAGCAGAGACCTCCAGGAGACCATAGCTGCCACAGCCTCATATCACACCAGCTTTGGTGAACACAAAGTCATGTGTTGACCTCTAGCTAAACAGCAACACACAACCAAGCAGTGTGGTCCCAATGGCATACATCAAAGACCCTCACAGATGCCAAACTGATGACACCCATAAAAATATGTCCTTTTGCCTGTGACCAGGACAAGATTCACTATCAGCACTCCTATAACCACCCAATGGACAAGGTTCCTCTGGCCACTGTGGCACACCGAACTCACTGGTGGAACCCTGGGTCCTTCCCTGGAATAAAAGCAATAATCAATACAGTCTTTATTTCACAGCTGCCTTCATGCAAATCCATGAAACTTATTCAATACCAAAATTATTCCCTGCTTTTAACAGTCTATTTTCACTTTGACTGATAATCTAGTCATTACCTCCAGTTATCTCTTTGGACTCATCTGTTGGAATTAACTCTACTGTCATGATAAATCAAACTGAGACTTCTTTCCTCAGTTTCTCCAGACCTACTTGTTCCCTGCTTTGTTCACTGGGGCAGGAGCTAAAAACAGCCTCCCTATAGTTGGAATAATAAGCTACTTAAGGCCCAAGCCAAATGCAGTAAACATATGTTTGATAGTTCTCTATGCCTCTTGTAGTGTAGTGCTTAGGAGCTCCCATGATACTGTAAAAGCATAATTATTATTCTTAACATAATATCATGCTGAGTTTGACATGGTGAGTGGGTGGCAAGTGGCTGTGGAGACCACTGAACTATAATGATTATTTCTTTCATGCTGCATGAATTTTTAATTTTAAACCACTATAGAACACACAATATCTTGTTAGTCAGCTACACTCATCACAGGCTCTCTGAATTATTCTTGTATATGACTAATGAAAATGGCTGTTAACTCTTAAGCCTTATAAAGGTGGGCAGTACATTCTGTAAGGGATAAGCTGTCATGATAACGTTCCTCCTCAGACACAGAAGTATGGAAAATGGAACCTGTATAGCAATGGTGTACCTCCACTGAGTCTGCATTCCTCACAGCACTTGGCCTACAAATACTTTGTAGGTCTAACTGACTTCTAAGAGAGGAGATTGCATACTCTCCAAGCAACCTATTCTTGAATACAACCTTCTCCCACCTATTCCTGGGTATGACCTTCTCCCTTATGTGAGATGTTCCTACTGCCTGATCTACATCTTCCTTAGTGTGACTTACATCATTTATTTTTCTCTAGCTATAGCAGTCCTGGTGAACAATTTCCTTCCTCATTCTATGCAACTGCTTTAGACTTGTCTGAATATTGTTACCATGTCTTCTCCATCTTCCCTTCTCTAGACTAAGCCAATAATGGATATATCTAGATTTACAGAACTATGAGATGTCATTAATTAGAAAAGCAAGATGTAAGAGTAACTTAACTCATCAGTCATCCAAGCTATTTGTAGATGATAATTCAAGGGAAAACATCACACTGCCAATGCTGGAAAACTGTGGGATTCCATTCCGATTTAATTTAGGTAGAGCTTTTATTATCTAAGTCCAGTAAAACCAAAAAAGGACCAAATCCCAAGAATCAAACACACATTTTAAGGCTGTTATCATTTCTTAGTATTGAACCCAGGACAAGCTCTCTAGCACAAGACAGTTAGGGCTGTCATTTTCAGTAGCCCATATATTTTGACCCATGTGTTTTTCATTACCAATGGACATGAAGATGAAAGCAGTACCTCTGTTTCATCAGTTAACCTGAAGGCATTCACTTGTTGCATCATCTGCACTGTTAAGGAGATGTTTGCAACCTGCCAAAGAGTTTATTTCATCAGTTCTGAAGAAAGAAATTATGAGAAAAATACTGCAGGAATGACTTTGCAAGAAAGTCAAGATTAATGTATATCTACTCAGTGTGCCTGTACAACCCCAGAGATACTTCCAAAGAGGTTTCTCAAACAATCCCATTTCCCCAGGAGAGTAAGCAACTATCCACAGGGCTCAAGAACATCAAGTCTGGTTCCATGTCACTGTGAGACAGCACACAGAGGAGCACCCTGTACACTCCAAGTTAAGCAACAACTAGCAAACTGAGAAATGCATGCACAGAATGAGGGCCATTTAAGTAAAAGTGACCTATGGAGACTGTTCACTAGAGTGAAACAGCATGACCTGTTCCCAGAAATGTAGGCTTACACAGTGCTGCTTTAGGATAAGTAGAGGGGAGGTTGAAAAAATCTGAGTTGGGAAATGTTTTCCTCTAAGAATATTAATTATTAATGGAAACTACGATTTTCTTCCCCCCCCATCTCTTTCTGCCTTACAACGGGAGCAGGCTGGTGTCTGTCGCACTTACCTCGGCTAACCGGGAGTGTTTGTGCACCACTTCGGCCTTGTTCATAGGTGTTAGCTGCTGTAGGACACTCCGGCTGTTTGTCAGGGCTCGTGTCAACCGAGCAAACTTTGTCCAGCCTGTGGAAAAGAATGAAACTGTGTCAGAAGTACTCAGACCTCACTCATCACTAGTACATCTCCTGTGTGTTCACTGATACCAGGTCTCAGACTTGAATAGTTTCTCTGAAATGCTGCACAGAACACCTTCAGGCACCAGGCGTAAAGACATGGCAAAAGAGGAAAAATACTGCTGCTTCCAGGCAACCACGTGTGAATCTGAGTAAAACCAAAATGCTCCAGCTTGTTCTTTCTTCTGCCTTTTGCAGACACTGTGTTAGAGGGATCACATTGTGCTTTCAGCCTTCTGGGGAGTTACTCTGCTGCTAAAATCTAATTCTAAGCCACTGAAGTTGATGCAAAGGCTTCCCAAGTCTCCAAATCCTGGTGAATTAAAATCCAGCTACAGAAATGCTCCTGCTGATTCAGAGCTGCCAGAGCAGCCTTAGAAGTCTGATCCTTAGGTCTTTACTGTTTCTTGCCCCAGCTACACTTCAGGGACAAAAAAAAACCCTGTAATTAATGAATTAATTAAATAAATAATCAGCAAAATTTATGACTGCATCAACAGCAATGCTTCAGACTTAAAAAAAAAATAATTAAGATTTTAAGGACAGATTAAGCACTAATTTTAAACGACATTAAGAAATATACGTAGGTGATAAACTAATAACTTCAGTAAAGCATTCAACACTGCCTCCCACAGCATCCTTGCAGCTAAACTGAGGAAGTGTGGCCTGGATGATAGGGTAGTAAGGCGGATTGTGAACAGGCTGCAGGATAGTCTGCCCTGGTGAGACCGCATCTGGAATACTGTGTCCAGTTCTGGGCCCCTCAGTTCTAGAAGGACAGGGAACTGCTTGAGAGAGTCCAGCACAGAGTCACAAAGAAGATAAAGGGAGTGGAGCATGTCCCGTATGAGGAAAGACTGAGGGAGCTGGGTCTCTTCAGCTTGGAGGAGACTGAGGGGCAACCTTATTAATGTTTATAAATATGTAAAGGGTGAGTGTCAGGAGGATGGAGCCAGGCTCTTCTCAGTGATGTCCAATGATAGGAAAAGGGGCAATGGGTGCAAGCTGGAACATAGGAGGTTCCACTTAAATATAAGAAAAAACTTCTTCACAGTGAGGATGACGGAACACTGGAAGTGGCTGCCCAGGGAGGTTGTGGAGTCTCCTTCTCTGGAGATATTCAAAACCTGCATGGAGGTGTTCCTGCTCTGGCAGGGGGATTGGACTAGATGATCTTGCAAGGTCCCTTTCAATCCCTGATATTCTGTGATTCTGTGATTCCGTAATGTAAACAGCTGCCTTAGTGGTAGCTTAAGAACCACACACAAGGCCCAGGGACTTTTTTGTGCAGTGTTCAGAAAGGCACAATCTTGAGTTTGTACTGACAGCACCACTGACCAGGAAATGTGTCATCAAGTCACTCCTGCTGGAAAAACACCCATACATGACAATGGGCGCAGACATGTCCACAGACAAGGTAGATCTGCTACAACAAAGAAATCACATGGGATTTAAGCATTGTAGCATCTTGGTGTTGAGCAGGAAAACTGAAAACTCAGATAACTGCAAGGAAGGAAATTCATCTCCAAGAGCACTGAAGGAGATACTCCACATTTGGTTTAGCCAGGTACAACCTGATATTTTACTACACAGGTGTGTATAAAATAACAATTTGTGAACAGAAAACAGATTCAGAAGAATGTTTTACTTATTTAAATTGAATGCTGAGTACGTGAAAATTGCAGGAAATGTCACATCTGAGAAAGGAAACAGAGCATTTCTGTTAGCTAGGTTTATTTTTAAATGCCTGTTGTCTGATAGGAGTCAAGGACTTGGAAATACAAGGGAAGCCCTGGGGTAGACAAAACGAAGAGCAGAGAACAGACAAAACAATAAAATTCCAATTGCTTTGCAATTTACCACATCTACTATCACATTCACACAAATGTAAAGGCATTGTACATCTTGTAGTAATCAAAACAGATCTAAATATCATGATACACCACTAGCACAGCACAAACCATTTGTGTCTGGCTATTTATATATGACCTCAATAAAGCACATTATAATTGCACTGCGAAAAGGTAAAAAATAGAAGTATTTTTTTAACTTTTCAAATCTAAACCTTAAATGTGAACTTTTGATATGCCTCACAGTTCTCAAGCTTACAGGGGTATTAAATTAAGAAGATGCACTTTCTGTTTTAAACAGGGTCAAAAGAGACCATAGTGAGCCAAGTATGAACTACTTATTTCTAGAAAAAAAAAATCTTGTGGTTTTCTTTTTCCTAAGTGTCTATAAAACTGTGGCAAGAAGACAGCTGTAAGACAAAAGTCTGAACTGCTTTTTATCTTTCTCAGCCAGTGATTTCAAAGAAAAAACAAGCATGGCAAGAGCATCGTTACAGCTCTGCCTGACATTTCTTGTAATTGCTGGAGGCCATGGTGAATCCAGACAGCTTTTGTCATGGAATCTGCAGCAGGAACCAGAGAAAAAGAGCAGTTCTCCTCTGTGAAGTGGTCACCCATCTCCAGACCCTGGCCAGGTATCCACACACATCACACACACTCACTGTCTTCTTGCCCTGGAGAGACACTTCCCTGTGGTCCATGGAGATGGATTTTGAGCAGTCTTCAACCTTTAGTTTGTCACCCTGCTCCACAAAGCTGGCAAAAGTGTGATGGAAACGTGCTCAGCAAAGCCAAAACCACCATAGCCAAACTTGGATTAATCTCCACATACCCTAATTTCACAGAATCACAGAATATCAGGGATTGGAAGAGACCTTGCAAGATCATCTAGTCCAATCCCCCTGCTGGAGCAGGAACACCTAAAGCAGGTCACACAGGAACGCCTCCATGCAGGTTTTGAATATCTCCAGAGAAGGAGACTCCACAACCTCCCTGGGCAGCCCCTTCCAGTGTTCTGTCACCATCACTGTGAATAAGTTTTTTCTTATATTTAAGTGGAACCTCCTATGTTCCAGCTTGCACCCATCGCCCCTAATGAGGAAGCACTATGACTTTTTGAAATATTCCTATTCCACTTTGGTGAGGTCATGAATCTCAGGTAAAAGAAAGAAGCCACACTTTTTTAGCAGAGTTACCATTCTGCTCATCTGGTCTGTCCTCTTCTTTTCATGGAGCAAACAATTTCACCATGTCCTTTCTCCAGCAAGACCAAAGCTATGCTTTGTGCCAAAGCAGACCTTTTGCAAAAAAAAACCCTTCTAGTCTCATTTAGAGACCTTATATTTTCAGCCCTGTAAAGCCCATGATTCTGGATGTTGGAAATACAGAAAACGCTAACATGAATATTCTCTAATTCAGCATAAATTCCAGTATTATTCCACCTGCTCCAATGTATCCATCTGCAATAGTGTGAAACCAACTTGTTCTGTTTCCTATTTACAACCTGAGAGAATTAAAAACACAGCAACAGCAAGATGCTGGGGTACGAGTGGGAAGGTGAAAATGTATACAGGCTGTCTCATGTCTGAAATAATCTATACAGAGTACATTTCTCTGTTTCTTGACCTTGTTGTAGACTAGATAGGTTCAGAATTATATTTAAAACCAATGTGTACATTTAAATAGATCAGGCTAAATTTCCATAGCTGCCTACTGTTGTCAATGTTTCTTCAAATGGTTCTGTTCTTTCTTTTCCTCTATAGACACAAGACTTGAAAAGAATAATAATTTTATCCCATGTATTAGTGACCACCTGTTCTCATAGATATTTTCAGTCTGGAAGGAGTAAGGATCAGCACAAATAGCAGGTGCAAGAGGGAAAAAACCCACTCATGAGAAAAAACACTTCTGATGCTCTCTTCAGCTCAGCTGGATTGCATCTGTCTTCTACAGCACCACTTGAAAAATAATACCTTGAACTTGCACTACTGCACTCAAATTCTTAGGAACAAAGTCAACTTAATCAGATCACATTCCAGATGACACCAGCAGCTGCTTCTCCCTACAAGTTAAACTGGAGATTTCAGAGGAAGATGCTAGCTACCACAAATGAAAAATCTGGAATAACATACACATAAAATTATTGTTTCCCCTGATTCTCTTTAATTACTTTCCGATTCATGGATAAAACCATTTCCCAATTTCTATCCATTACTAAAACCAAAATTTTTATATTCACAAGAAACTAAAGTGCAGGTTTAACAGCTGCATACAGTTATGAAAGCGGGACGTGAAGGCAGCAAGTTTGCTGATAGACATGAACGAAACTAGTCTCTGTCTTGGCCCAGCCCTAATGCCATCCTTCCAAGCATGCAACTTCTTCTTCCTTCATGTGTGTTAGTCATGATTAAGTACTTCACATCTGCAAAATATTCTCCACTGTTTGCAAACTGCAGTCTTCCATTGCCATAGGGACCCCTTTTCCCCGCCCTTCTGGTCACCAACCTCCTTCCCATTAATACACCCCACAGAACAATTCAGTACACAAATCCTCTTATCCACCTCGAACCCCTGCTCCTATTCTCTACTGTCTTCTCTAAGTATGGAGAAATGTCACCTAGGTCAAAGACACTATTGCAGAGTGCAACATAAAAAGGATGAGAGCAAAATCTGTCCAAAGAAAGCACAGCAAAGGAGGCTTCTCCAAGAAGCAGTGAAGGTTCAGAATACCTGTTTCCTAATGGCTATCTGGAGACAAAATCTTTAAATCCCTCTGATTCCTCTTAAGGTCACAAAGCAGGCAGAAAATTGGTTGGATTCTACCCATAACTGTGAGCACCCTGGAGGCGTTCCCACATCTCCTGAGGAACAACTCCTGGTGCCCATCACACACAGATGCTGCTGCCAAGGAGCTGGGTCAGACCCAGGTCAGTCCCTCTGCTGGGGAGAAGTTCCTGTGTAGACATAAGCTAATGAGCTTGTGGACTTGGGCTCTTTGGCTCCACTAATGCTTGAGCCACCTTCCCTGTACAAGCCTCAAGACTCAATAGACCTACCTATTACCTTCAAAGATAACAGCAAGTATTTTCAAATATAAGTATCTGAGAGTGAGAAAACCCTTCAAATTTTCCCCATAATTTAATTAGGATTTGAAAATTTGCAATCTCTTTGATTTGATTTGTGTACAGGTCTAAGTACGGATTTCACCACTTAAGTAGCAGCCACAAAAAAAAAATATTAAAAACTCTAGTTCATAAACTATATTATCTTATTGCAAAGGTAAATTCATACATCGGACTCCATGAAGAGTTTAAAAACATCATAGCAAGATGTTAATGTTCTCTATAGCACACTTGCTCTGAAAAATCTAGGCATGACTAGCTTCCCCTAATAAAACATTAGTGTAGCTCTACTGGGTTGCAATTAACCTTTTTGTCGAGGTTTGTCTGGTCTTAAAAGGATAAGAAATAATGATGGCTTCTAAATCAGTATAACAGGGAACTATCCAATATCTTAGACTGCAGTGTCAGTGTAAAAAACAACTGCAGAGGGTAATTACAGCAATATTCATGTTGATTACTGCCTGCAGGAGAATAAGGAACACCACCAGAGCATCAAAACATTGTTGTTCTCCTCTCACTGTGAAGCACAAAATAGTTAATATACAGAACACTTAAGTAATATATCATTTATGACTTACCCACAGACACAACGAGTAAGCAACGCTCAGAGTTAGGCAGTATGGAATTCAGTTGATAACATGGATCATCCTTTTGCATCAATAGTTAGAATCTACAATTCTCAACTATTTCTAGACATTCAAACAGTAAAATCATTACAATATCTGGCTGTATGCTCTTGTTACAGGTAAAGTATGGCTGAAAGAGTTCACGTTCTCTTCAAAAAACTTAATCATTCTGGTTCTGCTTTTAGAGAGAGAGGAGTAAGTAGGATTCCTGAAAAAAATAGAAGCTCAAACAGAGCTCATTCATCCCCATGATGGTTACTGTTAACAGGCTGAAGAACCACAGAGTCTATTCAGATGTAATTCAAAATAGTAGGATCAATTTCCCAAATTGAATTTTTGTGAGTTCCACTGTCTCATAATGCACTGCACTCTTGGGATAATTTTCACATCTGACCTCTGTTCTTGCTCTGAGTTGTATTCCCAGTTACCATCCACCCACTGCAACTACTGGGGAGCTCAAAATGGATGAAGAATCAATGGGTAACCTTGGGCATATCACTTTACCTCTCTGGGCTTCAGTTTCTTCTCCTTGAAATGAAAATCATGCTAATGACCTATTTTGCAAGCTATTTTGGGATCTATTGATGAAAAGCACTACCATTTGGTATACAATGTATTTTTAAATTTAATTCTAACAGAGCCATATATTTAAAGCACACAACTTCTTAAATTTATTTTTTCCGCAACTAAAGCTAAACTTACACACACACACAGGGACACCAAGGACGTCATTTCCCACAGCTATATAAACAGAATTGCAAATTTGGGGAAGAAAAAAACCCACCCAAACAACAACAAAAGACTAAGAACTGTAAATGTCAGTCAACTGGCTTTTAGGACTTAGATAGCAAAATGGTGCCGTTCATTGCTCAAGGAAAAAGAACTTCATTAGCCAAAGGTTAAGTGTTGAAAGGAAGGCAACTGCTAGACATGAAAAAAACAATATAAAATCAAGCACAGATGGATGGGAAGAAAGGGAGCAAGTAAGTATGTGAATGAGAAATTATGACTTATGATAATGACATGGAAAGCTAAATACATATAGGAAAAATCCTTCTCTGGCTAAATTTTTTCAAAGCAAAAATGAAGTTTTTAAAGATGTCTCAAACTATGACCAAAAGGCTTTTCTGCACCCATATGCTAAAAGGCCAAACAAGTTTCTCAGCTTGATCCCAGTGCCAGGCAAAATGAGAGAAAAAGTGGTCTGCGTTTCAATATGTTTAAAAAAAAAGAAAAGGAAAGGAACATAATGAATGGCTTTCAATACAGAATGATGTAAAATGCCCCACAATGTTGATTTCATTATTTGATAAGAGCATAAATTTGGTTCAGGAACATTGCCAAATGCCGTGACAGGACAAGCTGAAAGCTGAATGCAACAGCTGGCCACAGACACAGGATATGTATGATGTACACTAGAAAGGCACAAGCCAGGGCAGCTCTCCATACCAGTGCTCTCTTGGCTGGACTGGCCAACAACATGGTCACCTTGATGACAGCCTCAGCTGCTGACCCTGGTTTGCTCATACCTGCAGTCAAGGACCTTCCTCTCAACAGCTCCCAAACCAGCACAGCCACAGGGATCATCACAACATCACCTTATCCTGGTGTTGCATTTGAATACCCTGAGAGTCACATATTGGCCAAATTAATCTTCACTGAATTGACACTGTGTGACAAGCTCGACAAAACATTGAGACTACACGATTCAGTAAATTACATGTTAAATAGATGAAGAACTTGCTATCTACCATATATCCAACAAGGAGTAGTGGAAGATAGTAAAAATTATTACTGAGACCCTCCTGGACCCTATTGGGTAGGTCTCCTTCTATTCAGTGCTTTTCTCTATGGTTTGAAAGCTATTACAAAATGACCGATAACATGCCCAGATGACAGAAAGATTAGAGGAATGTTAAACAGTAGTGAAAGCAGTCATGTGGGATGGTGTACTTTATAACTGGGCATGTGCAATTAAAATGCATTTTAAATGGAAATCAGATGCAAAATCAGAATGCAAAAGCAATGTAAATTCTACCTCCAGCACAGGAGAGAGAAATGTCCCTAGCAAAGAACAGCTCTGAAAAGAATCTCAGTAGATGAGCAATTCAGCATGTGGTTTACTTTGGCAAAAGGTCACCTACTCCTCGGATATACAACAGTAAGAGCTAGGCTGGGAGAGGACAAGCAATGGGCAATATTCTGGAGTTGGATGTGAGCTCATCTGGCTACAGTAACACCTGCAGAAATTTATTCAGAACCTGGAAGGCTGAAAGCCATGCCACCACTGCCTCATCCCTATTGCAGCCGATGAGCTGGATTAAAGTGAAGCTAAAATGTCTGCGTATCTGACATCAGCAGACCTCCAAATTCAGACTAGATAGAGGTTTAAGGAGCTCAACTCACTTCTTTATCAAAAGAAGGTGGAGTGACAGCTTTAAATATAAGTGCTTTAATGGAACACTTTTAGTGTAGTGGAAAAAATGCCTAAGACGTCACTGCAAGAAGGTGAAGCCAGGTTAATTTAAATATGACACTTTTGTAAAGCCAAAAGTGTAATGAAATAGCAAGAAAATATGAAGAAATGTGGTGGATCCTCAGTCTCTTCAGACTTCTAAATTAATACTGAATGTTTAATGTTTGTCTGGAGGCAATAGTTACATACAAGTTCATGGGTTCAGCAGTGGAGTAACTCAATGAAATGTAATGGCCTCTGATGTACACATTAGACTTTTAAACTCTCTAACTCTACTGTATTTATACTTATTATTTTATGTATGGCTTATGAGTGTTCAGTTTTCTACACAGAAAGTGTATTCATCTACAAACAGTTACCACTTCAAAGATCAACTTCCAGTTTAATTCAGTTTCTCACAGGGTTAGATTTTATTTCAATGGGATTTCTTTTTCATTGCACATTAAATTTCTAGAAATTTACAGACAACTTATGTGTATTGTGGGTTGCTGATGGAGCACACAAAGGCATCAAAATGCAATATGAGATTTAGAAAAGCACTTGATTTCTGTGAAGGAAATTAAACAGCCCTGGATATGGAAATTCTCTTTTTTTTCATTATGGTGCATCTCTGACAGCAGCAAGCAAGAAGCGGGCTGGGAAAGAACATCTGAAATAAGGCCTCAGAATGTCACCCCTAGGAGCGAGGAAACAACTACCTCTCAGTGATTGTTCAGCCTTTGGAGTGTCTGCTAAAGTGCCACCAGCATGTCACTGAAGACAATAATGGGGAAGCTCATACTGCAGCAACAGGAGCACAGTGACCTTGGAAGGACCTCCTAGTTACTAGCAAGCTGTGCCCATCCAAAGTGGATGCTTTCAAATACCAAGAGACTGGATCTTACCATCATTCCTCTTGGCACTGGAAGACCACCTAATGTCCTGGTAAATGACCACTTCTCTTATCATCCCCCACAATGTTTTTTCTAAGGGCCCAGGTGTCCCTGGATGCTGCACTGTAGTCCCAAGGGAGGATGGAGATATGGGGGTGAAGTCCTTGGTGCCTGAAGGCCCTGGGGGGTGCAACTCCGCAGATCAGAGCAGTATCAAATAGCACCAGAGCAAGTGGGCCTCTATAGAGCAGCAAGACCTTTGTTATTACAGTCATGGAAAGCACAATAAAAATATGGTAAGGATATCCAAGTTGTGACCTGTTAAATTACTTTTATGGATTACTGTCAAGGTGATCTATTCAACAGGGTACAGTGTGCTTCAGCTAAAGGTAGAAACCTCATTTTCACGCTCTAATCCCTCCACCCACCTCTATTATCACCAGGATTGACACCCCCTCAAGGAAAAAAGTTCCCATGTGCAACTAGTTATATATGCTTAATAACTTGCACTTATTAAAGATAAAAAAGGATCAGAATTATAGGCTTAGCAAGGATTAGCAAGCATAAGTGCATATTTCTGCAACTACTACACTTTTTATAGCCCTGTCACACTCTGAGATAGAGTTGTATCATTATATAGAGTTATATAACCATAAAGAGTTATAGCACTGGAAGCATTACAGCACCGTCCCAGACAGTCTTGATTATCAAAGTCTGGCTCTATCAAGTGAAAAAAAAACCCAACTTCAGGATACTGCTGTGCCATCTCCTGATCCCATCTGTTAATAGCACATAGTCCTGAGTTATAGGAGTCTCACAAACACATCTTTACATCCCCATTGAGCACCACATCAGTATTCACTAGAACTTCCCAATCACCTCCAGCAGCTGACAAGCCTGTTATTTCACTCAAAAGAGACTCAAGATAGCCAGTGAGAATCCTAGCCAAAAAAACTTCCAAGTTTACCTAGAAGCCACGGGTTTTTTCACTGATGATAACAAAGGGAATAAAGCATTGCATAACCATGTAAAACTACGCTATTAGCCAAAAAATTCTATCCTTAAACTCTCAGTTCAATATAATCTACAACACTCCTGGCATCAAATGGTGTTAACATTTTAAGTGGCCCTTCTAATAGTTAGGGCCCAGAAAAATGTCGTCTTTTTTTTTTTTTTTTTTTTTCAAATAAATATATTATTACCACTGTGTGTCTTTAGAGAGAGTGAAAGTCTTCAGATGCTTTTAAAAGACCATTGGGTAAAGACGGAATAAAAGCACAGCAAGCTGATAAAAGCATCCAACTGTGACCCTACAATGGTACAAACATTAAAAAAAAAATTCTTTGGGTTTTATTCTCGGAAGAAAATACATGATACAATCTTTTATATGCTTCTAAGGGCCTTCCACCTCCGCTGTGTAAGGCATTCAGCCAGGACACCTGGAGATCTGACCCTCCACCACCACAGGTAGGACCTATTGCTTGGTACTGAATCCAGATGAGACAAATGTTCATATTTGGGGAGCAAGAGAAGGAAAGAAAGAGAAACTAGGCAAACATAGCACAGCTATGGAAAAATAAGGATTAGAAATATGGCACTAGAAAATTAGACACTGTCCCAGTGACCACCAAGTGTGGCCATCATGTCCTGCAATAATTCCTGTTCAATCACTAATTCTCATGCCTCTTCCACACTGCCACCATATAAAGCTCATCCAGCCACTAACTTAGGGGCTGGGGCACTAGAAACCATAAACCAAGTCAAGGGAGGGTGTTCTCCCTACTCTCCAGACCTGCACAATTGCTGGTGGCACCTTTACCCAGGACTGAACATGTCAACCAGGTGGCTGATGCTTTCCTTCCATTATCATCTTTAATGCTTCTACTCGAGATGCTGGAGTTTTACTATACTATTTCATGATTAGACACTCTGCAAGTAATTTTCCACTTACAAGAATACAACAGTACTTTATGGTCACTCACAGGTGTCCTGCACATCGCTCAGTGATAATAGATACCAGCACGGGTAACAAGAAAACAAGTCCATCAAATCTTTAGTTTCAAACTCCCTGTACCATCTCAGAAAACAAGGGTTTTGAACTCTGTCAATATACTTTATTAGAGGAAGGTAGCCTTTAATATCCCTTTTCTCCAGTCTTGCTTTCAGTCCAGTAAGTTTCAACAGCTTTCTGGACTGCAACAAATTCACAATCTCCTGGGTGACCCAGGAAAATTTTTCATTACTTTTACTTCCTCCTGCAAGCAAAGCCTCCTCCTCCTCCTCTTAACACACAGCAAACAGTGAGCACACAGGTAAGCAGACAGCTACACCATCTGTCGCAGTGCTCCAGACCTCTCTAACTCCCCTTGCTTGCACAGGGCTAATCCCTGTGATATCAACTACATTTTTGTGTACTGAGCCTGTAAGTAAGTACGGTTTTGAGCCTACACTGGACAAAAAAAAAATCCCGCGTCTCCCTTGCAATGTCTTTGTAATAACACAAGTATTTTCTTTTATTTGTACAACCTGTTTTCACAAATACAACCGGCTCCTCAACAATTCTGAGCAGTTCTGCATCATCATGGCTGAGGCACCATAACCCATCCCCTGAAACTGCGGCTGCTTGTGCAAGGTCTGCACAAGAGGCCAATCACATTGCAGCCACTGCAAGCAGATCTGGGAAAGCCAACCACTTACTTCCAGGAGCAGGACACACCAACACACCGCAGTGTAGATACAACCATTGTTATGATTAAATTCCAAACCCTTCTATCTCATAGGACTGCAATATATCGAAGCTTCACAGAAAGCAACACACCTTCAAACAGTCCAGAATATATCAGTACGGAAAGATTATTGCATAATGGCATCAATATTTTATTTCTGATGAATTTTTTATCTCAAATTTACTGCTCCCATATGTAATAGAGAGTAACTCATCTGCACCATAGTTACTTATGTATTATGTATTGCATGGTCCTGGCAGAATTTCTGAAGAAAAATCATTCTTTCAACAAGAAAAAAAAATAGCCCTTTCAATGACAAATCCCAGCACTCAACAGCAGTATTTTACTGAAATGCTTTTTACCAAAGTTTAATAATTCTCCACTAAATTGTAATGTATATGTTTACTAATCTCATAATTCAGAAAGAAAGTGGTCTGACAGCTTCTAAGCGCATTGTAATGTTATCTGCAAAGACAATGAATTATGCATTTTTCATAGCACTACGTCTGACAAAACAATACTGATCTGGTGCTTTGGGATCCCAGAGATCCACCCAGCTGATATGCAGAGGGTAAAGCAACAGTGCTGGTTTTCCATTCTTGTAATAAAATGCTGCAAATATTTGAATATGAATTTTTTATATGAAGAATATAAAAGATAAGCTCTAACTCATGCAAAAGGAGAAGAAAAAATCAGGTCAATGGCTTGTAATTATGGAGCTTGCTGGACATACTGACCAATTTGAATCCATGCTCTAATCAAAACACCCTAAGCAATTTCTTAAGACTACTATCACATGCTTTAAAGGCACATGAGAGGTGTGGCTTAACTGCCTTCTGCAGTGTTTTGCTTTGTTGGGTTTTTTTAAGTATGACAGAGTAAGTGCTCTTTAAATATGCAGTCAAACCTCTCTGGATGCTGAAGACAGTATTTTGTAATGTTCATAGTTAATACCTGGCATTTTAACTAATGGTACCCTTCACTGGAGAACAGCAGTACACAAGTTGAGCACTTCACAGCTATTGCTCTTTCCCATAGGAACATATATTGTTTCTATAATGGATGCCAACTGTATCCTGCTTCTCCTCAGCCACTAGACAGGGAAGGGGAGAGCTTAGCCACCCCAGCACACCCTTGCCTCTCCAGGGAAGGCAATAGAGTACTAATCTCCAAGGCTGCAAATCCGAAGGAGGTAACACTCATAGTTTCTGCATTTGGGAGCCACCTTCCACATGTTTTCCCTGTCCTGCTGCAGCCACCCACTCTTCAGTGCAAGTAAGTACTGCAGAAACTGGGGCAGAGCCAATGAAAGGGGGGAGTTTCAGGGGCTGGTGTCATGTGAGATACATCTTGGTTCCCCCAGAAAGCATCAAATAGGAAATCCTACAAGAGAATCTTTGCAAAGACTGGCTTTTTCCTTGATGACTTCCCACTACATATTAAATACATTGCAGCAAAGAGTCAGACCCGTGCCTTCAGAACACTACAATTAAAGTCTTTTCAATTAACTGGCATTTATCCTAAACATTTCACATTATTTCCAGGCAGAAGAATTCCACATTGTACAGCTGAAAATGAAATAAAGGAACATTTGCAGGTTGCCAACTAAACTGGAGAAGCAATAACGCTTACAATGGCTGAGAAGGTATTCCTGTATCAGGATCTTATGATTCTACAGATTTCTCTCTAAACAGAAAAATTCTCATATTCAGTGTTAGGCAAAAGAGAGGCCTTTTCTTTTATTTTAAGCCTGTTTTTAAAAATCTATTTTTCAGTTATCCAAACACACATACTGTCTTCTACTTCACAAGAAATTACTTTAAATCCTGCTTGCATTCAAATGACACCAGTTATTCTAAAGAAGACAGCTTAGAGCACACAAGGTCCTAGGTGAGAAGCTTTCTCCAAGCATGAAGAGAAAAATATAGCAAGGAATTAATCATCAGAAAGCAACTGCTAAGAGAAGATGGAATGTGGATACTGCCGCGTAAATGGCCTCCTTTATGTAAGTGCACTATTTTACCCAAAGTAATACACATGTGAACCTGACACAAGGCACACGAGTCTTATAACCAAAGCAGAGAACGCTGCTAGATCCTCTGCAATTTGTCCCACCAATTCTCTCTTGTGCAAGGCTGTGGGTCTGGCCATGGGTTTTTAGGTGATGAGAGCATGGCACATCTCTGCAGCAGCTGTTAAATAACAAGTACAGTATCCACTGCCACTCATCATTGCTAGCCAGTCATAAAGGACCCAGGTGGTCTGTTTCTTCTGCATTTCATCTCCAAGACAAACAAAAGAAGGAAATATCAACATCTCAGCACAAAGGAGTTAAAATTACTTTTCTCTGAAAAGAAGATACCTGTTCCTTAGGAGAAAGGTTCTCCAAGACAGCACAGCATTAAAATGACTCAAACCTATGTACTTTTTAGCAAGCACCAGCTGTAGTGGAGAAACAGTGAAATTACAAAGAGAAAGGAAGGCTTGTGACTTTGGCGAAATGTTGTTAGGGAATTTCCACTCATAGTGATTTATCTTTTATTTTTAAAGAGTAGTTTAGGAGAGTGGCATTGAAACTCTGTCAGGTCACAAAACATTTCCTGAATTCAAGACACAGACCACAGGCACGACATGTTCCTGACACAGAGCTGGGCTCAAACCTGAACTTTATCATTTACAACAAATAATCGTGTATTTCATACTTACCTTTTGTTGAATCATCTTCTATTGGTTGTTTGAATAAAGTGATATCCTTAAAAGTGCACAGGAATAAAACCACTTTTTCATGCTCATTTCTTATAGGTGCAATTTGCATGTAGAACCAAACTGGGGTTCCTGAAGCAAAGAAAAAGGTGACATAGGATTGTGTTGTAGCACAAACTTTCCCCAGCCCATACACAGACTATTTCATCATGTATATCTTATTATAACACACACGTAGTTGAGGACCATATCTAGATACTTCCGTATCTTCCCAATCTTTCAGTTTTACCTCCCCAAAGGAAAACAGCGTATTCCCATTTCTACAGATTCATCAAAATGCAGAAATGCTACCAACTTAATTCACTGATAAGCAGAGACAGAAGGCTTTATAAATCTCCATTCAAACACACATTACTCATCCCTTCTTGCTCTTGTTTTTTCCCAGCATGCCTCTCAAACTTACCCCGTCTGCAGGGTAGGAAGATAAGAATAAATGGATAGATGATACCTTTGAATCCTTCTTTATATAATATGGAGCTATCAAATCCAAACCTGATGTTTCAATTTTATGCTACTCCATTATTTAAGAGGATCTAAGGTACTCCAGACATAGTCTAAATGTCCAATCAGGAAATTTTATTTCCTTTTTATGTTTCAGGTCATACCCTCCACCTCCTCATTGTCTTGCCCAGTGGAAAACTCTTTCAATGAAGTTATCTCTAACTAATTTTGAAGTAAATACAAAATATTTTTAAAATCCTATCAGTCATCAGATAAACTGGTAAAAAATGTCTGCAGTGTTGGGAGTTGTTAGCATGGCTTTTGGTAAGTACTCACACAGGTCAGAGATGCTTTCCATCCAGCAAAGTTCCATGCCCTCAGCTGTGTCCCCTCCCTCCCAAACTCACACCTACACACACTGCACTGTAAATGCCTTCACGGCCAACTAGTTACCTTTGGGATTTGATGTGCTTTCAGCCAGTTGACATTATACTTTTTCTCCTGAGCCGCCTGAATGCTGACACACTGAGAAGACAAGCTGCTGCCCCAGTGTATCCCACAGGCACCACTACCCCCCTAATTCCCCCTCTCCAGGAGTCTCCTCTAATGCACCACATCTGGGAGCTGTGCCAGGAACTGCAGGACAGACGCCCAGAGCGCAATGAAGCCCATTTGGACTAGGACAACTGTGGGGAAGGTTAAAGTCCACAAGGGTTCATGACAAAATTCAGCATTGCAGAACTGGGATTAAACCAGTAACTCACTAGCAGTAAACTAAAGACGGGGGACTGCTTTTCTGTGATAATTCCAAAGCCATTATGCTGATTACTTAGCTATCTCAATTCCCGATTGATAACCCAAGATAAAAGACTCTTTTCATAACTTCTGAAACAGAGTGCTGCAGCTCTCTGGGGTAAATCTGTCCTTGCACTTATACCTGACAACTCATTGGCACCCTTTGTAAAGCTCTGAAAGTAAGGAGGCAAAATAACCTGTACAACAGCACTGCTGAAAATCAAAGACAGGCAACATTTACCGCTGTAGAAGCAGCAATCTGGGCAAAAGCAGGCAAAGAGGTTTCATAAGTACTACCATATAGGTATACACACACACAGATACGTATAAACACACGCATACATATAGGTGTATGTATATATATGCACATATATATATGCATGCCTAACATGGTTGCTAAATATTTGGGTGGATAGAGCTGAGGACTGTATGTGAGTGAACACAGGAAAGCAGAATAAAGTTGTAGGAAATTTTCAGGTCTGAACCTGTGACCTGCCAGATGGGTTAAAATGCCAAGGGGCTGTGCAAAGTCAGCAGTCAAGTGGATGCTGCTGGAGAACATCAGCTCTTAAAGATCATCTCTGTGCTGAAGGAAAGCAGGGTGGGAAAGCAACCTAAAAAATCTCAAAATCTCCCTCTGCCAAAAGAATAAAGGAATGGGTGAGAAAATGTTGTGCTACATCATCAAAAGTACAAGGTACCTCTGGACCTACAATTTAAAAATGTGGGCAGGAGGGTCCTTCTCTGAGAGCACTGCAAGTTCCATGCAGGAAAGGAGCAGTAGGCAAGGAGGTCTCTGCAGGTGATGAACACAAGCCCTTCCACAAAACTGTCTACATTTTGCAGAAGTAAATTAATATATATGAATATAAAGAAGTGTGTTCATTCACTTCATCAGATACTATTCTTTATTTCTTTATCAGCTTCAACATTCAGCCTGAAGAATAAGAAAGATAAGCAGGCAGTTCTTGAAGAACCTTCCTCTGCAAAAATCAGAGTATCACAAATGGAAGCAAACCCTAGGCAACCCAGATGCTGAACTGGAGCCAAAAGGTGAGTCTATTAGTCTTAGGCAAGATGTTGAAGTTCTGGGCTTCTGGATGAGAACAGATGTTATGGATGGGAACTGACTCAAATCTAAAAAGAAATATGAGGACTTGTCCATAAAGTCCTTCTGTAATCTTGCATAATTTGTGGGAAGTGTAGGCTTGGAGATCTAAGGAAAGGTGAAGACTTTTATTGATGCAACTGTAGCCCAATATATCTCTGAAGCACCATCAAGTTGCAGAGAGCAATCCACACCCAAAGTAAAAATAGACTGGCTTGTTACAGAAAAGTCACCAAGAGAAGGCTTTCCTCCTTTTATACTTAAATAAAATAGAAATGTATTTAGTTCAGGACTGGCCTGTACTTCAGCAGGAGCTACCAGCCCAGTTAACGAAGCCAGGGTCAGGGAGAGCACTGGGGTTTTGCCACTGTCTTTGGAAATCACATGGGCACAGGGCATGGCAGTGCTGGGCACCATAACCTGTAAAGATACCCAACACAAGTCTGTCCTGGGAAATTTCCCTAATGTGAGGGGACATCCAGGTGCCCTGCACAGGAAATAGGCAGAGAAGCAAAAAATCTAGAGAACAGACACATCCATGTGCTGAGCAACTGAAAAGAGGTCACTTGGAGGGCTCTCCTAGGCACCTGTGGAAACAGCTGGATTTCACAGCCACTCTTGCTTCTCTTTTTAATTAAAGAGTTGGCTAAAATGCTTTGAAGCAGGCCGCACTGGAGAAATCTAAAGATATTTCCTACTGTTTAAGTGCACATAGAGGAAGATTTAGTCTAAAAAGGGAAAGTGGAAATAAAGCATACAGCATGGGAGTTTGTTTCAAGAAGACAAAGTATCCGGGATGCTCTCTTCAATGTCATGAAAAGTTTATGTGAGTTTGCAGAGAAATGGGGCAGTCAGCCACAGTTAGCTCCTTCTTGAGGCACACCATTACATTCCCTCAGCCACAACATGCAGAGGAAACATCTAGCCTCACCCCAGCGAGGTGCTCCATGCCAGCACTGAAATCTACTCAGGTAATGTGGCATCAGCTGCTGGGCTGCAGGCAACTGAAGTGGGAGAAAGCTCCCCAGGCCCACAGGTGCTGCATCCTTTACTGGACAAGAAAAGCCAAACTGAAGAAAATATCTCAGTCCATATTACTGCTTGACATGTGTCTGACATAGCCCCCAAGCCAGTCAACTAGACTTGCCCTGCTCTGTGTAGAGAAACCAGCTTTTCTGGAGCACATTTCATCTGACAGTTTTGCCTTTCTGCCTTGGGAAGATGGCATGTGTCAGAGGAGGAAGCTGCTCATCTCCACTGACAACAGCAAGAATTTCAACCACAAGCCCAGCCGAGGTGTCCAAACTGCACACATGTGAGACCATACAACAGCGTGTGCTTTGCTTAGTATATGCTAAAGCATTGATAAGCTCCCCCTAGGTGGTGGGACAGAAAATGTGACTGGTTAAGACAAACTGAAGAAAAACTTCCCTAGTTCTGGCAATCTCCTGTAAAACCAATGCCACCCAGAGGAAGGGACTTAGGTCCTACATCTCAATAAGTTACAAAATTCCCTGATTTTGTAATTAAGCCCTGGGTTATGCAAAAAAATTTAGTACTCTCACTAGAGCTCATATGTGTCGGCTTACACACTGCAGAGGCACTGCTGGGAGCATCCACTCTTGGCAACTGTCGTCTGGGTTCTCACTTGTAGAGACATGGGGGTGTTTCCTGGGGGATGTTGGGGAACCTCATTCAGGATTTCTTTTCAATTAACCCAGTCAGTTTCCCTTCAGGGAAACAATCCTCAAAACTAAATATATTTTAGAAAGATGGAGTCAGGCTAGAGACAGCAGGGAACAACTATTCTTGGCTATCTGAACAGTCATCATGAAAAAAAAAAGCACTTTTCTTGAGCTGTGCTGACCAAAATACCCATTCCTTCTCCAAATCTTGCCCCAAATTTACCTATATGTCAAAACAAAAATTTATTTTAGTCCATTATATACTTTAGATATGCATTATCACTCCCAACACCATATACAAATATATACATACTGTTTTTCTTGTAGAGGAGAATTTCAAAGCAGTTTGACTCATAGTTGTCAAAAGTCTGTCTGACTTTTTCAATGGTCTTCTTGTCTGTCAGTTCACCATACATAAAGCTGTAAAAGAAAAAATATTTCTCTTTTTTTCTGGACAAGCAGCAACTTCGTTACAGTCACCTTAAACTGCATAAAAATTGGAGATGCTATTAACTATCATTTACCAAAGTTTAATTATGAATTACAGTTCATTTACATATTGAGAGTGTCACAAGAAAACCTGCAATAGTGAGTAAGCACGACCAACTTTTCACTGTAAATGACAGCAAATAAATCTGCTGTAATGTTTCACTAAGTGCTTTTCTGAGCATATCTTAAAGGGTTAGAAAAATGGCTGGTAGCCTATAGAAAAAGAGCTGATAGCCTATAAAACCATTATTACCACAACTGCAGGCCATGAGAATATTGCTGTCAAAACAGAGAAAACAGAACAAACCCCCTAAAACCTCACAAATTTTGTCCAGTCCTCCTAAAAAGGCTTCTGGAGGAGGAATTGCAGCTACTACAGGTAACGGCTGTTGGCTGAATAGAAGGCTACAAATTTCATCTTGTCAAGATGCATCTCAGACAACAAGATAATGGTAATCCTTTTACTAAATATGGATGACAAAAGGAGAGAGGATTTAACCAGTAAGAAGTGGTAACTGAGATACTCTCAAAATGCAGTACAAAAAGCAAGTGTATGAGTTGTCTAAGTGCAGCTACATCTGTACTGCTACCAAACATAATCAAATTCACCCTCGTTTTCCTTATTGTATACTGCATTTCTTTAATATTTTAGAGAAAATATGGAAAATGCTATTGGAGACTCATCCCTCTCCAAACTAAGAATATTAAAATGTTATTTTAACTCTCCTATTTCTTTCCACTTGATCATCTCATCTTCGCATTCTTTTCCAGGTCTGACTTTCAGTTGGTGTAAGCAAACCCAACCCCCTGACCTAACTTTTGAAAGCCTTTGTAAGGAAACAGATGGGCTTTTATTGTCATTCTTCTCTGGATTAAAAATAAGCAAAGACCACTCTGTGCAAATTCCCAATTACAGAACTGAAGGAAAACGGGATATGGGATAAAAGCTTTCAGACAATTGGACAGATATACTTTTAATTGATCAGACATCTCCCCCCACAATTTTCTTTGTTCATAAATAGTTTCAGCTTCAGCAAAACCTACCACAGAGAACCCTGAGAATATGAAAGAAAAAAGAAAAACTATCAGTGCCTCTGTGGTGTCAATGCAGCTTTTCTTTTATTGATCAACAGACCTTCAAAGGTTCAATAAACATTTATTTTATGTCTACTGTTCTGAAAGAAACAATAAAACAGGATAGTGGTTAGTGACTCGGCAAGCATTAAAATACTCAATGAAGGCCAGGCCACGAATCTTTTCTTTACACAGTCAAGCTAGAGAGGTGATGGGACTGCTCCCAGAATAAGGTGATGGAAGCAGACATGGGGCATCAGAGTAACCACAACACCTGTAGGTCACTACAAGCACTTCCTCACTGGTAACACAGGGAGATCTAATGATAAACAATATGTCATAATTGTTACTTTTGGGACATCAATATAATGGAGACACCACTACGGCAACTGATGTCAGGAATTGGTTTTACCAGCGCATAAGGCTTCATTAAGGTACTGCTTATCATTAGCATACATGTTTGTGTTTAGAAAATGCAAAACACAGCCTACTGCCCATTTTCAAATGACCTGCCTTTCTTTCCCAAGTTCACCTGATAACCTTTCATATGTTTATACATGAGATAACAAGAAAAAGAGTTTGATTTTTTTTTAATCTACATCTTTTTAAAGGCACTGATGAGGTAAAGCAGATTGCTCTCCTATTTGCAAGACAAAATAAACCGGTAGTTTTCACACAGCCTGATGTGCAACTGAATTATCTTTTGTTGTTGTTGTTTTCTTGAGATTTGAGATTTAAAACAGTATTTCTTAGTCCTGAAGGAAAAAAAGAATAGAAATTTGTTGGAGTACTTGGCTTTACATGCCTTATAATACCGAAAGTCATCATTAATTAGCATTAAAATGACAACTTTAATTGGCGTTCTGGTGGCCAATACCAGTTAGCACTGCTGAATACAATAAATCAACTTTATGTTTTAAATTAAAGGCTGCTTATTATTGCAGTAAACCTGTAATGCTCAGATCTCATGTTATTTTCACATATAAAGAGGCATTTAAAGGCTGTGGAATAATAAAAACATTTTTCACAAGGCAATTTTTAACAGCACCAAAGAAACCCCAAAGCCATTCAATGGCTAAGTTATGTAAGAACTTCATTTATCACAGGTTTAATTTAATTTAGTCTGTCCTCTTTTGTACACATGGAGGGACTCCTACTTCTTCAGTCAATCACTCTGTCTTTTTCTGCCTCATGTTTTTGTTACTTAGTGTTTGTCAAGTGTCTTCAGTGCAAACTGTACAAAACATAAATATCAAAACCACCCTGCTACTAGGGATCTTACTACCTAGGAAATAGACTTATCAAAGAGAAACAAGACTTACTGAAATACTCAGAGAAAGACCCAATCCTAGATAATTTTCCCATCTCTGAAACAGGCCACTTGTCATTTAAGATGTCTGGACTCCTGCCTGCCTTTGAAAGCATCCCTTGGCACAGAAATGACAAATCTGAAGCTTCGTATTCTGCTCTTCTGTCCTTTGCCAGGATCCAGGGAAGCAGCACCAGAACAGTTCCAGGTCTGCAGTTCCCGACAGGGCAGTATTTAACAGCTGTTTGTGAGGAATTGCCCAGAAATGAGGACAGGTGAAGCACAGAAGGTATATGATCCTGCATCCAATTTACAACTCTGCTCATCCAAAGTGTTAAATGAAAAGGCATCAATTCCAACAAACAAACATCTACCGAGGAGGAGCAGCAAATACAGATACATGTCAGTAGCTTCAAAACTTTGCAAGTTAAGGAGCAGGTACCATTTCCAAGGAGAAACAGTGCAGCTCCCTGGGCCACCCTGGCAGACTCAGCAAGCTTTCTCTGCACAGCTTTGGCAGTGCAAGGACGTCTTCTCACAGACACAAAAATCTGGTCACAGAGGTGACATCCCAGTATCAACTCTAACCCTTTTCAAGTCCAGCACACTGTACCCACCGTGCAAAATCCCATTTTGTTGAACACAGTGGGAAGTTTGCCATTAGCTTCACTGAAGCCAGGATGTCACTCGCAGACTTTTTTTTTATTCCATTTGAACAGAGAGTAAATCAAAACAGGGGAGAGCATAGATGCTGCAAATGTTTCAGTGAAAAAGCTACCTGTAAACAACCCCTTCAGCAAGGGGATTCAATTCCCAGCCCTGTACAGCTGGAAAGCACACACAAAAAAGGCCTAAGAGCAGATATCCTCTTTGAAAACAAAACCAGCAACCAGCTACTCCAAGTCCAGTGCAAGGCTCTCAGGTGCAAGGAAGGGCAAGCAAAGCAAAGCCCAGAGAAAATGCCAAGTGTAAAATGCCAGGGTAGGTCTACTAACCAGCCACTCAAAGGGGGCTTGCTCTTCTGAAGGCTTGTCAGTAGCATGTTGCTTAACCAACAAGCAACAATATTTAGAAAACACTGATATTACTTGCAACATTGAAGTGAAGTCTAATGTTTTATAAGTCTTTATTCTTTCAACATATTCAGGAAGACATACATTGCAATGACTGTGGGCAACTGGGCATGAAACAAGTACTTTATCTGCATGCTGGCTGCCCTGTCGGTGTACCTCCAGGCAGGGGTTTTTGTGTGGTTAATTGAAAGTTAGAGGAGCCACAACTGCAGATGCCCTGTTCCTCCTGGACTGCCAGCTTATTTTTATTTGGCACACCAATGCTCCACCAGCACACAAGTTCTTTCACGTAAAAATCCCATGCATTTTATCACTCACTTATACAATTATTCTAGATATCATCCCAAGCCATATATGCAACTTCGAGTGAAATAACATACACTGATTCCCATTAAACAATATTCATGTAGCCTGACCCCTATGTATACTTGGCCTTTTATAAAGTGTCCATCAAACTACGGAAGCTGGTATTTGTACTGAAGTATTTCCAGTGATTTTCCTGCCAATGGGCACATTGCTGCCAAGTGAAAAGATGAGAACATGCAAACTTAAAGGGATTACCAGCTTGTCACAGGACTAACTCATTACCTGAGCTGGAACAAAAATCACTCACATCTCCAGTGCACTCACCCCTCCCGGACACCACTATCAGCCAATATCACCTGAGACCAAATATAAGGATGACATATGAGTCACCCTGGTGTAAGATACCGGGTGGGACAGACAGAAATAGGATACACTGAATACAGTGTATCCTATTACCCTGGAGAAAAACATTGGTGAAAGCTGATTTGAAGGCACTGTATCTTATAGGCAGGGGCAAACTTACCCAATATTGAGAAATTATTTTAATCTTTGATCATACTCATAATCAGCAACAATTACATTCTGTGGGGTAAGCCTAAGTAGGCACCGCTGTCCTCAAGACTATCTTCCATTCCATACAGCCAGCACAGCTCTTCATTAGAAAGCCCTGGAAGACTACAAGCTGCATGTCAGACCATGCTGAAAACCTCTCCAGCTCTCCTTTAATCTGCAAAGTTTGCCTTCTGAGAAGCAGGAAACATCACACTCCATATATAGCTCCACCAGCTAAGTGTAGAGAGGTCTCTCTAAAATCCATAGATAGATATATAAAAGGATGATAAAAATTGTTTGTGTGCATATATCTTTTCAACTAGTCCCATTTTCCACAATAATTCCTCCTTGAATTTGCATATGTACAATTCACCTGTATGATGTACTTGAATGTAGTCAAAACCTTACAAACTAGAGCCCACCACATTCACCAAAAGTGTTCAAATGGAATAAACCTTTTGGTCCCCTCAGTATTTGAGGGACAGGGGAATTATTATCAGAGAGTTATTCTTCAACATTTTCCTACAATCCCATTCCATATCTGTAATTATTTTAAGGTGCACAGACTATAAAAGTGTTGGCTCACAGGAATTTATACCATTCAATACAAAATCAATACAAAGAATAGCAGAGAGCAAAGGGGAAGGCATATATGTATCCAGGATAGCTGTGGTAAGTATATTGACTCTGTTGCTACTGTGTGAATAGTATTTCATTTCAGAAGCACGTGTCCATCTCTTCCCCATTTTCTGTTAGAGGGCACCTGGCTGCACAGAGCAACCCTGGACCCCCAAAGCTTCCTCCCTGTTCTAGCAGATGACAGATGTGACCACATGTCAGCATGTGTGGCTTTTTGGAGTAAGAGATGCCTGACATTTGTGGACAGGCTCACCACCTGCCCTGCTCCCGGCCAGCTGAAGCATAAGCTATGGATCAGTGTCTGGCAGCACCCACCTCCCAAAAATCATTGCTGTAGATAAGTAACCCCCTCCTCCAATGCCCTGGAGCTGGTCACTCCATGAATGCATTAAGGGAAAACCTACACAAACTTGTACTTCACTATTATGGTTTGAGAAAACCCATAATAATTTATTGTCATTTAGACAACTAATCTAACACCCTCCCCACCCGGGAAGGAGAATCAGGGAAAACAAGGAAACACGAGGATTGAAATATCAATAGATTTAATAGGATAAGACTAAATAATTAACCATGATACTAAAGAAACAATATTAATCCTGATACTGAACTATGATACACAAGAATTATACTCAGACTATCAGCAGGAACTTGTGCACTCCCAGCAGGGGCAGCAAATGTCAGACAATGCAAGCCAAAGAGCTTTGGAAGGAAGGGAAGGGCTCAGGGGTCCAGCACTATGGCAAGGAATTCTCTGGACCACCGCCATCAAGGGAGAGAGAACTATGCAGCAACTTTTTCTAATTTATATTGAATGTGATGTTAATGGTATGAAATAATCCTGTTGGCCAGGCTGGGTCAAATGCCCAGGCCTTGCTTCTCCTCATCCCTGCACCTGGGAAGGCTCAAAAACACTGAGACCTTGAATTCCACACAGCCTAGCTAGCTATAAAGTAAGTATTTTCACAAATTCAGACACTAGAGTCTTCCCCACCGTTAGAAGTTAGTCCTTTGTCACTCAACCCAGGACACTCACCGATTCCTTGTTGCTTCTATCTCCAGTTTACGTTGCTCACATACACACACTAAGGATTTAGCCTTTCCCCAAAGCATCTCCTTTTAAAGAATGCAGCAGAAAAGGCACAGATGCATGTCTAACTACAAATCACAGCTGCCTGCTCCTGAAAGACCACTGACAAAAGGAAAAACCACTGCCTCCTGGCACGATAACAGGAGAAATAATGAAAATCGAGTAAGAAAGCCTTTGAAATATATTACCTAAAACCTCATTTTCTTCATTAGATCATTAGCTAGAGCACATTTGTACTCATATTAGCCAGGATAAAATTTAAATGAGAGAAGAATAACGTCTAATTCCTCATAATATGTATCCCCTCTTTTGGGAGCACCTGTAGTGCACCCTCATTCACTGCTAAAACTTTTAAAAAGCTTTTCCATCAAACAGTCTTTATTTCTGCAATGCAATACAGTCACATGAAGATAAAAGGAATTTCCAAACTGACTAGATTTGTCTTGCTTTCAAAACAAATTTGGCTGAAGTATATTTAATTTGTAGATGTTCTAAATAAAATTTGAACAAAGAAATCTGAACAACTGAACTTTAGCTTTCTTTTATTTAGGATTAAGTCTTAAAGAATCCAAATCTACTTCAGATTTAACAAAGGATTTAACATTAAGTATTTGAATAGTTTGTTGATCCTGGTGGAACTAACTATTGACTTTACTGGAAGTTACTCACCAACGTGCTTAACTGAGTACACGTGGTTAAAAGCTTTACCATGTCCTGGATAAATTGCTGGTTTCATTAATTTAAAGCCTGTTTCAATACTTTAATTTCTGTAAAACAATGCTTGTCTTCTATCAATCCTTCTCCCAAAACCTCATTGTTCTTCCCAGCAGATTATAATTTTACAAGTGCATTGAGTGGTAAGAGACAGCTAGTCAGCATACCTGCAAGTGCTACTCTTCTGCATGACGTCAGCTCGATGATACCCAGAGAGTTTACAAAACCCGTCATTACTGTAAACTACAGGCCAGTCCACAATTTGAGCATTTCCCAACAAAAAACTGGATTCTGAAAAGAGAAAGAGATAAACAGAGAAAGGACTGTTGTCAGTGGCAAAGTACACTTAAATCCTCCACAGCATATGGAAAGTTATTCATTATGGTGACTTCTACTGTGAAATTTCAGAGGGAGCTGAAATCGAACTGGGCATTAGAAAAGAAATCACGATGAAACAGGATAACTCTTAGTAATGTAAGATGCTTCTTGCACTCTTAAATACTGATACAAGCACAAACACTTCAACAATTTAGAAAGGATTCATTTATTCATAACATGTAGACAAGGTATCATGTTCAATTCTCATTCTATATGTATCTTGAAATCAAATTAACTTACAAATGAGTTTTAAATACTGAACTGCATGCGTGCCCAACACTGATGGTGACTCTCTTGATTAAGACAAATAAAACTTTTCCTCATGGCAGGTCCCAGTTTGTTTTGCAGGACACAGCCACCATCCATAGAATGAGGGCCAGAGAGTGACAGGAGCCATTGGGGAGGGGCGAGTTGTGGCCACCCCAAACCACATCATGCCTGTGAGTGCAGATAGTAGGGGACCCACATGGAAATTCAGCACAATCAGGGAACTAAGAACTCTCAAAAGGACTTACACATTGAAATAACACAAAACAGGCATTGAATTTCGGTGGCAGTCTATGAAAAATGCAAATGGGTGGGTTTGGCTTGTCCTAGTAACATGCATTGCTGTAAATACAAAATATGGGCAGGGTGTATTTCTAGGAGGCTGAACTCCAGTTTAAATATCGCTTCTGTCCATGCCTACAGTTTATACACACAGACTGGCTCCAACATCTTCTGAGTTAGTCCTAAAATAGTTTAATTCACTAGTTTGGAAAGATTCTTCCATCCCTGCTTTCAGGGATGGAAGAAAACATCTGTTTTGTTTAAACACAATGTTGTGGGACTTCATGTTCATTGACACTGTAAACATTCCTAATTTTGTTTCAGGAATTATATTCTTACTTAGCAGAGGTTCTCAAATTGTAGTCTGGGATGATCTTCAGAATTCTCTTTATTTTTACTGTTAGTTTTGAATTTCATTTTGACTGCAGCTATGGAACTAGCTGGTCCCATTCACTGATGCCAAATAGCTATTAAAATATAACTATTAAAAATCACTGCTGTACAGAAATTATAGGAAATGTTCCTTTAAGTAGTTCTTGTGCAGAAAAAAAAAAAAAAAGATATTTTAACAAAATTTTAAGGAGATTTTTACAAATTTTTCCTCATACTAGCCAAAGAATTGTTATGCCAATTTCTTACAGACATATACTCAGGTGCACAGATTCATTTTCACATACAGTTGACCGCTGGGTTTGCATGAGCTACACACACCCTTCTCAGAACATTTATAACAGTTACTGGATTGCACATTGTGCAAACGTTATTCTGTTTAATAAGGAAAGTGTAATAAAAAAATACTGTTTCTTTAGTTTTTCTTTATAAGCATGAATTTGGAAAAAAATATTGGAGATTACTGGATTATCTGTAGAAGAGCAGATTAAAAATATTTAAAAGCCAACCAATGCAAGAAAAAGAAGTTTAGATTCTGTGAAATCTAAGACTTTTAAACTCAACAAATTTATTTGAATGCATCACAGATATTCTTAAACCTAAATGCCAACTTTAAAAATTTGCTTTCTTACCCAAAGGAAGATGTCCTTGCTACAAGCAGCAGGAGACATGAAGTAAAGCCTAAGCATTACATAAATTCCCCCTGGCTTTCCACAGCCCTTTCTGTACAGGGGACTGAGTCCAGCTTTCCTCAGCACAGGACAGATAAGAACACAGGGGACATTCTAAGCCCCTGGAAGCCAAAGGGTTTGCTCGAGCTCATTCCAATGTATTGATGTCCCTCCTGCCCCCAACACCTTGCATCTTCTCCAATTTGGAAAAGGGGATACACCACCAGCCACTGAAACCCACTGGGCTCCCCCTGCGGTGACTACCCTACCACCACCACACTCCAGCAGCTGGAGAGGATGAAGGCACAAGCAATTTTTCATTTCCCATCCTACAGGGAAACAACAATCTTACAAGTCCCCTAGTTAGATTTGGAAAGAGATTTCTTTATAGAATTATGTTTGGCCAAAGTTTTGCTCACATAACTAAATGCAATGGGCAGAACCTGCAATACCAAACTCACTCTTGGATGCTGTGCACATCTGGGCACCTCCCAGAGGACCAGTTGAAAAGCAGATAACCCTGCTTCAAGGCTTCCCCATCCAACACAGAATCTTAATTACGTATTCCGACCACATAACTGTTTCAAGACACAGAGTAGACAGCAAAAGACATGTTGCAAGCAGCAGCTGACATACAGCAGTTAATGGTTGTCTTCTATAGCTTTTATACTTCTTTACACTTGAGGGTCTCAAAATACTTAATAAAGCATTGATTAAACTTATCGAATCCACCAGAAACTTGGGAGGGAACAAAACATAAAGCCAAACTATTGACAGTTTAAAAAACAATAATCCCATAAAATTAGAAAAAAAAAGAAATACCTTGGTAGATACTTTAGTGGCTGAGATTTTAGGGTTTTCTTTGTGTATGGTTAGACTCAATCTCAGAGGTCCCTTACAAACACAATGATTCCATGATTCTGTGATACTAATATTGGTAAGGTTAGATCATATGTACTAGAAACTTGACCACATATTAGAATACGTTTTCTTTTGCCCCCATGAATTTTTCTTTGCTTAACTGACTTCTTTTTTATCCTTGTTCCCTAAGCAAATAAGGCTTATTCATATAGACTCAGCACGTGAATATGTGTATGTGTGTCCTATTCCAACTGAAAAAAAATCTTGAATCAATGCTCACATCTTGTCAGAGACCAATGAATCAAACTATAGGCAAAAGCCATAGGAATCCATGTTTCATTAATGCAGCTGCTCACTGATTAGCTTAATAAAATTTAAGGAAGAACGGGTCAGCATCTGACCCTTGGGTTTTACTGTGTACCCAAGCCTCAGCATCCACAGGACTCCATGCATACCCTACATTTTATCAGGAGTCATGGTATTTTCTCCAACTGAGACATGTTAATTCTTCACTATTTCTACAATTTTTCCCAATAAAAATTCCAGGCAGATTTAACTTTACATTAGCCAGTCCATATCCAGCTGTAAACATCCAAACTGTGTACTAGACAGCAGGATTTTGAGAGAA
>VZTM01038851.1:0-16495 GCA_013400555.1 Jacana jacana | reverse complement strand
CGGGGAAGGGTGGGGGTGGGGACCGAATGGGGGGAAGGGACGGAGCGGCGCGGAGGGGAGCCGAGCTCCGTGGGGATGAGCGGTGGCGGCAGCAGAGGTAGCTCCCGGTGCCGTGCCCCGCCGAGCGTTCTCCCCTGGCTGTCTGCTCTTCCCAAAACCCCTTCGAAGTTTATCCCTGTCGCTCTTAGCGAAACAGACCAAAAAAACCCAACACTCTAAAACCCCGCATTTTCACCCATGCGGTGTTTTTTAAGACACTATTCCCACGTTCTCAGCACCTGGGTTTGAGGGGAAATGGACCCCAAAATGCTATATGACATGTGTAGGGTGGCTGCATTTTGCTCGCAAATAGTATCCATAAAGTGCAACATAACATGTAAAATTCCAGCCTTGCTTGAAGCCGTCAACCATTTTTTGGAGGATTCCTCCCTCTGCCAGTTAAGAGTAGCTGCGAGGGGGAGACAAGAGGAGGCAGATTTCGGTCTAGAGCCCCCTTTTCTATCATGTCATTCAGTGACCCAGCCGTATCACTCAATGTTGCTCCTGTGCCGGAGTCCCACAGCAGCAGATGAGTCAGTGCAGTGAAACACTACACACTCTTGACTCTCTTCCCTACTCTTGACCCAGCTGCCTTTCTTCCTCCAGGCTTTTCATTACTCAGACATTGTCTCTTAAAGGTATGAACATCAACTCCTGGAAGGAATTTTTCCACCCATTGCTTCTGCCTCTGCCTATTTTGCATGCTGCTACAGACTAGAAGGAATCGTAGAAGGAAAAGTGCTGTTTGTTGAGGCGATTCCCACCAGAGCAGGAGCATGCCTGGGGGAGCACATCCTGGTGTGCTGCACACTCCTGCTGGAGTTGACACAAGCAGTAGTGCTTCTCCCAGAGGACATTATTCCACTGTGAAAAAATCCATTCTTTTTTTTCCCCAGCCTGTTTTCAGCACCTCTTCCTTTCTGTGCTTGATTCTTGATCCAACAAGTCACACCGAGGTCACCCAAACTCCTCTGGGACATGCCTAAAAGCTCTACCGCACCAGGCACTGTTGCAGGAGCAGCTCTTTCAGCCTGAGTGCCAGGACCACTGTCACTGCCAGTCGGCCCAAAAGCAGCTGCTGGAAGGAAAGGTCTAATTCTGCTTTAATTTAAATAAATGCAAATCAGGAACCACTGATATAAAAGTGGCTGGAGAGTTGAACCGGACCCTATTTATCAAACACTTAATTGTCCCCTGTAATCCCCCCTACAGCTCTGAAATCGTCAGGGCTTTCCTTAGCTGGTGTGATTTGAAGGTTACTCCTGCTGGGTTCTGCCCCAGGTACAGGGAAATTTGGTTCCTGGTAATTGGCAGGTGGACAGCAACACTTGCATTTCTTTCAAGTGAGCAGTAGCCATATCAAAACATCTGTGTACAAATACTCTGTGACTAATCTGTCTGGACTGTGATGCCAGGACCTCTGCTCCCCAATTCCCTTCATTCCACCCAATTTGAATTCTTCCACTCATTTTCTACCCTTGTTTTGAAACCTTGATTTGCCTACTTACCGCCTCCCCTTCCTCCTCCCATCTTTTGATTAACGCATCAAGCCCCTTCTTGTTTACCCTTTCTACTAAACTTCTCCATTGTGGTATACCAGTCATGCTGAGAGTCACTCCGTCCTTGCTGCTTCATCTCCTCAGATTCAGATACCACCATTAAATTTTGCTGCTATATTTTCAGTGGCACTAGCTAAACAATAGGTTATGAAGAGGGAGAAGCTCCAAAACCACGTCTTTGAATGTTGCAGATAAGATAGAAAGGGCAGGACATGTAGTGGGATGCTTGCCTCCTGATAAGCTCTTCTATCAGAGTAGCAAAAAACTCCAGAGGACACCTCTTTTTCCTGAAATGCTGAATGAGGTTTAAAATAACTTTGAAAAGAAGAGTCTGATAAAGAAAGCAAACTAGGAATTGCAAAGAGACTCCTGTCTTCTTTTGGGGATCTTCAAATTGTGCTTGGAAACAGTATCAAGCCACCATGTAGGAAGCTGTCAGAAAGGTTTGAGGTCAGTGTAAGTGGGAAAAAGGCACCTAGGCACTTTCTTTCCAAATCAAAAATACCCTAGTCTCAGCCATCTCTTCTTAAATGTGGCAGAAAATCTACTGCGGTTGAAAGAACATTGATTTATTTTTTTTTTATCCCAGAATAGGTAAGTAAACACAGTTTGAATTTTATGGAATTAACTAGTTGTTAAAACTTAGAAAAAAAAAAAAAAAAAAAAAAAAGAAAAAAAGTCTAAGCTGAATGTAACAACGTTCCTGATGGAAGTTCAGAGGATTCTAGTCCTTCTTTTATCACAGCTTTCAAACTTTACATCTTTAAGCAGAGAAATGAGCTTTAATTTTCTAAAAGGTAAAAGGCTAAAAGGGAATGAGCACATTGCTCTACCAAGGTAAGAGTAATCACAATTTCTTCCTCTTATGCTTTACCATTTCTCTTATTTTGAAATTTGAAACACCTGCTCAAGGTGATTTACCTCTTTACTGGTATTTTCTACAAAAGGCACAATACCCCACATCCACCAAGTGGTGGGCAAACATTGACTCCCACACTGTGGGAACAGTGCACGCTATAAAGTCCAGCTGCACCTGATGAAGAGCTGACCCTTTGAATCCATACCTACAGGAAAGGGGTATTTTACCTCAGGGATTATTAAACATTTCAGAACTGGTTCTTATCCACAGCACAGAGCTTTAAATGTATCTCTCATGTATTTATGAATTGAAAATTCATTACCTGGGACTCAGGGGACTCCTAGAAGAGGAGAGAGGCATAGGCCAGCATCAACAGGTCAGGCAGTGATCCACCCCAATGACCTGAGTCATTAAAACATATGAGCAGCTGAAGTGATTCACATTGCCTTTGATTGCAGCGTTTGTATGTAATGAGTCAGGGATCCCAGGACCATCTTGCTCACCTAATGAGACCCCCCCACAGAAGTTTAAAAATATTGTGAGTAGAATGGAGTGATGGGATAGCCTTGGAAAGGCTTAGAGCTGTTTTCTAACCCCGGTACACTCAGAAGGCTTCCCATTCTAAAAACCATGACCACTTGCTTTGGTTATAAACAATGTGATTTGTACAAATATGTCTATGAACTCCAAAACAAGCAATGTTTGCTTTCCAATGGATTTGTGTCTCATGACTGACAGGTACATTGCTGAAACGATGGCTCAAGTGGGAAACATGCCAGATGGATACTGGAACCATGCTAACTGCAGGAAAAGCAGGTAGGGTTTGCTTCTTAAAGCCCAGAAGAATATTACAAGAGACATTTCTGGCAAGCAATGAGACATGGGTCTTGTTATTTCGCCATGATTAAAGTACACCTGTTATCAGGAACAGGAGTGGGACAACAGGTGACCCTACGCTGAAACTTTCTTCTCAGCGAGGAGGACTAGAAGGTCAATTCCTTTTCGATGGTTCCAAAGCATTGTCCAAGAACTGTGCATGGGAGTCATCAAAATCTGCAGGAACCCGCTGTCCCATTCACCATGCAGGTGAAATCTGAGTTCAGAAGCTACTGTGGAAATGCCAGCATATCTACTTATATATGTGACAACACTTCTTCATTTTGTTCTGAAGGACAGTAGCCTTCAGAAAGGATGAAATACCTCTGCTCGTAGCAATAGCTGATAATACCAAGAAAGAGTACTTAGGAAAAAAAAATAGGGGGAGGGAGAGAATAAATTGCAGCTTCTTTCCTATTTTTTTGTCTTTTGCTTCCTTCTCCATTAGAAATTTGAAAAAGCAGTTTGACAGACAGGAAATCAATAAAAACTTGACAGAAGTTCTTGCTTTTAGTATAAAAATGGATGGAAAATATCGATGAAACCTCAGAGCCAAAGTATTTGCTGGCATCTGATTTGGCACCAATGAGAACTCTTCATTCTCTGTTGTGTTGCACAAGTAAGTCTGGACAATTGGACTTGGAAGTTATGGATCCCCTGTCCTATAGCCCCTGTGGCAGTCCAAAGTAAAGGGATGAAGAACTTACAGGAGGCAACAGCATTCAGAGACTGATGGATAGATCGAGTCAAGCACACAGGAATTTGGAAGAACTGAGGCTTCTGGAATGTTGCAACCCTAGGATGTATTTGGGATGGTGCTCAGTGAATGGGCAATGGCTCAATCTTTCCCCTCTATACTTCTCATTCAACACAGCATTGTGCCATATTCCTGGGACACCAGCCAATCTCCGTTCAAGTATGACACAATTTCTTCGTAGTGCTCATTGCTAATCTACTGTTGCTTTGTAGACATCAACGAACATCTGAATTTTACCTTGTCATACAGGGATCATACAGGAAACAGGGGCAAAGTGAGATTAAGGTCAAAATCATCTCATAATTCACAGTGTCCAACTTGAGACATCCAGGGTCCTATAGCAGAGGAGTCCTGCTTTAAAGAAGATTACCTGTTCAGTGTCCAGTGACTTCAGTTATAGTTGTGAGTGAAGCAAAACAAAAAAAAAAAACAAACAGGAAGAGAGGCTACTGGGAGACACTAGGTTTGAGTGACTTGCATACCTTCATGGAAGAGCACTGTAACAGATTTAACTATACCAGGTATCATTTACTTTTAACACAAGAATTTTATAGAGCTTGTCTAGTTGCCTCATACCTTTCATTTTCTCTAATTAGTCCACCAAAGGTATTACAGGCCAAAGTTCCACTGAAGTTGCAAGAGGTGTATATACTAGCACATATATGAAATATTATGGGGAATATAACTGAAGACTATGTCACAACCGATAGACAAAAGGGCAGGAGCAACCCAACCATCATATAGGCATTGCCTCACTTCAGAGTGCTTAGAAACACCCACTTTATTTTTCCATAGGCTGTTCCTAAGCCAGAATCAGATGCTTGGAGAAACAAACCTTTAAAATATGATAATTTTATTAACATTGTTTTTCATATTCCTTCACCTGCAAAGTCTGTGCTTCAGTTATCATCAGTCCAGCTGTGCAGACACAGGGAGCCATTAAAGCTCCTGAAATGACCTAAAATAACACCTTGAATTTAACGGCATCAAAACTTTCAAAGTCCATTATCACAGCACCAGACAAGTGCTGCAAGGCCCAAACCAGGACTCCTGTGGACTTTCTCCCTGGAAAGAAGAGAAATTCCTTTTTTTCAAGGGTATAGGGTTCATTTTTCTAGCCCTGCAAGGAAACTATTAAAGATGCTACAAGTCATTTATGGGTAGAGAAACATATATTGATAGAAGTGAAAGTTTTCACATCTTTGAGATTTTCAGGAGAGAAGAGGTGGGAATCTCACACTGCTGCTTGGAAAGAAGAGGAGGTAAGAGTTCCCTAAGTTAATGTTAAAAGCCAGTAAGACCTGTACTACAGGATGGCAGTTTGCAGCTGCCAGAGAAACAGGATTTGGTACAAAGGTAGATGGGATACAGTCACAGAAGTCAATGGAGTAAACACATGGTGTTCAGTAGGTCAAAAATTTATATGGAATAAGGGGAAGTAACCTTACTCCAGTATAAAGACAGTAAATGTCAGCACTGAGGTTAATCACTGGGGGCTCTAACGGGCCTGTGGCAACTTCCCCCTCCAGGGCTTCTTCCTGAAAAATAAGGTGATAGGAACAAATAATTTACCTTCAGACTTTACAGAGATAAAGCACTGGGTTAATTACAGAGAGCCAAGGAAAACAAACTGATGTCTTTCTCCTCTTGCTTTTTTTTTTTTTTTTTTTATTTAAGGGGACAATATTTCTATCCACAAACAGGTAATGCTTGAAAAAAACAATCAGGTGGAGATGAAATTACAGAGTATACCTGTGCTTCAAAATCATGCTCTTTGGGTTATTTCTTCCAATAGATGAATCATCACAGAAAAAAAATTCAGAACAAGAATCAGTCCATGGTCGTATCTTAGAATAAGCGTTTTGCATATGAAGTAGTATCCAGCTAAAAACATCTCATGGAAGCATCTTCTGTTTCTCTTAGTCTTTTTGACTAATGATAAAGTCTTTATAGCCCCAAAATAATCCTCGCAAACATACTCTGAGGAAATCCAGAACAGAGGAAAGGACTGCCAGGGCTCACAGGTCCTTCCTGAGATCAGTTTACAATACACACAAAAAATGCTTTTGACTCAGGATGGGATGTCTTTCTTGTGAATGTTTTTGGACTACTTGAACCAGCAACAAATCCTTGACACCACAGGGGCAGAGAACTCAGAAATAAATTATATTCTAAGAGCAGAAAGGGAAACTTTTTCAGGCAAAAATTGATAGTCTGAATTAAACCTAACAGAGGCCTCAACAACATGACTTTCCCCTTTCACACTCCCACAGGTCCCAATCCCACTAGCTGAGAGCTGGGGTAGTCTGAAATCTATAGCTTCAAATACACTTCACTCTTCTTTTCCAGTCACGGTGACCCAACAGGGACAGGAGGAAAGCAAGCCCTTCACTGGAGGATGGAGCCATTTTCCGCATCAGTGTTATTTTTCAGGCTTCCTATGATCTGGCTGTGTTTCCAGGATTTTCAGGGGACTCCCATTTAAAAAAAAATCTGGCTTTTGTTAAAGAAGTGAAAGCTGAGTCTCTAATCCTATGACTCCAGGAGCTGGGGCTCAAAGCTGATCTTGGCTCCTTTTTTTTGGTTGAATCTATTTTCCTTCGACATGTGGTAGCATGCTCGTGTGGAAGCTGCCAGGAGAACTGTACTCACAGGAAGGAGGAGAGACCAACCAGGCATCAGTGATGCTTGTGGCAAAGGCTGTGGTAGGCAGAACAGGCTGAGACAGACTCACTTCATTCTCCTTTCCCAGAAGCATTACCAGTTATTTCCGCATCTGACATCTCTTCTGGACCCTTCTCTGTGTAAGAAACATATGCCTCTGAAGCCTTTTCTGAAATGGACAGGAGCTACAGAAAAAACATTCTCCAGAGCTAGAAGTCCAAAGTGTTCACCATGTTTCATTGTTCTAGGAATGCCTCTGAGACCCTGAGGATTGTTCATCAAGTACACTAGAAAAATCTCAAGACTTTTTGGCAGCCTAACTGTCGGCATGAGTGGATGACATCAAGTTGTCCTGAAAATTATGTGCTTAAAAAAAACCCAGAAAAATGCTTTAAATGTGGCATTTGCTTCTAATGCAGGTGGCCTAAATTAAGCATTTTATATATTTTAGGTAAAATTTTACAACAGTGATGCAGTTAAGAACCGGGGAGGTTTTCAATTTTTAGCCTACTTATATACACTTGTTCATAACAAAGTATCTTTGAGAAGGAAATTACACACATAACTCAACTATGATTGTTTTTAAAGAAGTTGTCATTAGAACTCAGCAGGAGCTAAATTTTGAGTTTAAACATACTCGATAAAACTTTTATTACTGGAAAACCAGGAAGATTCAACAACAAATATACTGTACCTACACGTACCTGTGCATACACTTCAGTTTGAGCTACAGAGAGGCAAAAAAATACTGTTCTATACATAGCAAATTAAGACAAAACAGTTGGGCTAGGAAAAAAAAAATAGGGTAGAGCCCATGATAAGACAGAGATCATCTTATTGTCAGCCTGGTGCTTCATGGACATGCCCAAACTCCTTTTCGGATAGAGATGGATGACAGCAGACAAATGTCTGCACCAACCCTTGCTCATGTGCCCTTTTTCCTGACAGAAACTAGTTTGACAGGGAAACCTTAACTTCAGTGTCTGGTACAGTAAACCCATTTAGCTGTGGGTGCGTCACATGACAGAGGAACTGATCATTAATACCATTCTGGAAGGTAGCTGAACATTGCTCCTTTCATACATGTTATCCTTCAACTTATGTCTAATGTGACTTTTTGAGTGCACCCTCAGCAAATTTGCTGATGGCACCAAGCTGTGGTCAACACATTGGAGGGAAGGAATGCCATTCAGCAACACGCTTGAGAGGTGGGTCCATGCAAATCTCATGAAGTTCCATCAAGTCAAGTACAAGGTTCTGCATCTGTGTCACGACAATCCCAAGCACAAATACAAGCTGGGGAGAGAAGGGATTGAGAGCAGACCTGAGGAGGACTTGGGGGTGTTGATGGTGAAAACTCCAACAGCATCCTGGGCTGCATCAAAAGAAATGTGTCCAGCGGGGCAAGGGAGGTGATTCTACCCCTCTACTCTGCTCCGGCGAGACCCCACCTGGAGCACTGTGTCCAGCTTTGGAGTCCCCAACATAAGAAGGACATGGACCTGTTAGAAAAGGTCCAGAGGGGTGCCACAAAGATTATCAGAGGGATGGAGCACCTGTGCTATGAGGACAGGCTGAGAGAGTTGGGGTTACTCAGCCTGGAGAAGCGAAGGTTCTGGGGAGACCTTGTAGCTGCCTTCCAGTACCTAAAGGGGGCCAGCAGGAGAGATGGGGAGGGACTCTATCAGGGAGTGGAGCGATAGTACAAGGGGTAATGTTTTTAAACTGAAAGAGGGTAGATTTAGATTAGATATTAGGAAGACATTTTTTACTGTGAAGGTGGTGAGACATTGGAACAGGTTGTCCAGAGAAGCCCCGTTTCCCGTTTCAACCCCCGTTTCAAGACCAGTTTGGATGGGGCTTTGAGTAACCTGGTCTAGTGGGAGGTGTCCCTGCCTATGGCAGGGGTGGTTGGAACTCAATGATCTTTAAGGTCCCTTCCAATCTAAACCATTCTGTGATTCTATAACTGCAATAGGGGAAAAAAATATTACTTATGAATCCTTTTTACTAACTACTAAGGCAAAAGATCTGCAGGATAACAGCATGGATTCCTCAGTGTCATGGTTTCAGCTGGTATGGAGCTGACTTTCTTACTAGCAGCTGGTATAGTGCTATGTTTTGGGTTTGATATGAGAATACTGTTGATTACTATCAACAGTATTTTCCTAGTCTTGAACACACAATGTTTTTGGTTCTCACTAAGCAGTCAAGGCCTTTTTTGCTCCTCGCATCACTCCACCAGTGAGAAACAGAGTGTACAATAAGCTACGAGGAGGCACAACTAAAGGGACAGCTGACCAAAGGGATATTCCATACTAGATGAGATCATGCTCAGTATATAAAGCTGAGAGAAGGAGAGGGTGTTCAGAGTGATGGCATTTTGTTGTCCCAATTAACCCTTATGTGTGATGGAGCCCTGCTTGCCTGTACACAGCTGCACAACTACCTACCGATTAGAACCAATGAGTGAAATCCTTGTTTTGCTTTGTTTGCATAGACTAGTTTTGCTTTCTATTAAACCATCTTTATCTCAATCCACATGGTTTCTCAGTTTTACCCTTCTGATTCTCTTCCCCATCCCTCCACGTAGGGATTGAGTCAGCAGCCCCTAGCTGCTGGCTGGGGTTAAACCACGACACCAAGTAAATATCCAGTCCAACTCAGTATTTTTGCACTGATGAAGTTTTCTGCTGACCCCAGACCTAATGCAGCCTATTCACAGTTTAGCTGTTCAGGCTTAGAATGAGGCTGTCCTCTTTTTTAGAATAATTCTGTGCAAGTTTTCATATTGATTTTCACCCAATTAGAAAAAAAGTCCTTAAATTGATATGTTTATAGTAGTAACTCTTGTAACTCTTCAAAGAGGTTAAAAAACTTAGCATGGAATTGTCTCTTTTTAGTGCAGTTAATCTCAACCTATCACCTCACTGCAATGTTTTCTTGCATTAAGTTTTATTAGGATTTGCTGCTGGCTCCGCAGAAAACATAGCACAGGGGCAGAATTTGCTGACACACAAACCTTTCATAAGTAACACGGCTGCTACTCCAACACTTCTTTGGAAAGCAGTAACATCTTATATGACTAATTGATTACAACAGAAAAGGTATCCCTAATTTGCTGTTCCATTAGATACACAACTCTTCACTAACATAAGTGGGTCCAACAGATGAGATGCTATTTAAAATGCAGTGCAGACAATTAAGTATTGGTGGACACTGAGGTCTGTTTTATGAAAAGAAGGGTTGGGGCTTTGACCAAGCAAATTTAAAAAAAAACAAAGCAACAACAAAAAAGTCTTTCTAGATGATCTGGTTGTTTCTTTTAAGACTAGGAAAATGCCAGGTAAGCAGTGTAAAATAAAAAATAAAACAACTTTTCCTTTTATAGCGGATGGCCAGTCTGAAGCCTACAGACCTTGTACTGCCTGATGTGCCTTTGGACTATGGAAGAAGTCTTAAGATGTGGTGTCCCTCAGAGTCAAGTCACTGCAGCTGGAGCAACCACAGCGTCCCTCCTGGACCAAGATACATGTCCAGGCACTCAGGAGACCATAACTGTCACCACTCAGGGGCTGAAAATGCAGCTGCAAATACTACTGTGCTCTAGCCATTCCTCAAGACCTTGTTACTGCTCTAAAAAATTGCACAACAGCAACAGTGTTGAGAGCAGGCCCTTTAAGAGGGAGTTACTGAAAGGGCACATATGCAAATAAGTGGAAGTAAGCGAAACGAAGTATAGTGAAGGCGAAACAAAGTGTGGGAAACAGCAAATGACACAAATGTTGTAGCCAATCATGGGGCAACTTTAAGCCTGTGGAAAGTGTGTGGAAAGCTCGTGGACAATACCCCTCTCCCTATCCGAAATGTAGTGCTTAGCGAATGAGGACCTGTAACTGTAGAACGATGGGGGGGTGTGCTTCCTGAGAGAGGTGCTTCCTGACTGGGTGCTTCCTGAGGGGAGTGCTCCCTGGCGCTTCCTGATTCGGGTGCTTGCTGGAATGATGGCTTCCTGATTGATGGCGTCGGGCTCGACTGCTCCTGGCCGCGGCACAACAGAAGACCTGCACCACAGATATCATAACTGCTTGTGAGTCTGGCACAAAATGAGACATTGAGACCAATAAATACACAGGGAACTACTCCCAAGCTTGTGTCAGAATAACCCAAGGTTGTCTTTAGAAGCATCAAAGTGGGATTAATTTTGTTACTTGGCTCCTGAGCTTAAGTCTGACCCATATATTAGCTGTCCGTGATCCATGCTTTGGAAATCCCAACCAAGAACTTTAAAATGCACTATTATACACCCACATCAAGCTCTCAGGATTTTAAATTTTACAGACAAGTAACTCTAGCACCATCTACTCACTGATGCGAGTACCCGGCTGCAGGAGATGAGCAATGCAAACTACAGGAAAGATATACCGGAAGCATAAAAAGCAAACATAGTCCCTAGCTGGTAAGTTTTCAGTGCATAAATCCAAAAAACAGACAGTGGGGAAGAGAAACAAGGAAAGAGATGAATATTTGAGTGTTCTTTCTATTGATGAATCTGATCCAATCCTGTCCCCTGCTACTGAATCTCCTTTTTCAAATTATAAGCTGCTTTTGTGTTGAAGACTTGAATGGGAAGTTGACCTCTGATCATTTGAACTTCAGTTAGAAAAAACAGTTTAAAAAAATTTCACAGTTAACATCATGAATATCATCAGATATACACAGAATTCCAAGAGAAAGCTGTTGTAGCATTTATCTTTTAGTAACTTAAAGTTTATCATCTTTAAGAGTTTCATTTACTCATGCAGGCAAACCTACAATCTGACAGAAGCAATTAAAACTAAGCCTCTTCCTAGGGTGGGAGGGAGTCCAGGCTGTCCTGTCTCATGTGGATATGGCACTTAAAGGAACTGCCTGTGAGCCTGTGGTTCTAGGATGTCTCCCACAACCTGTTTAATAATGCAGAGCTGTCCGCTAAGATCCAACATGCAAACTGGGCAACAGGCAGAGGTCAGAAACAGCAGGCAGCAACAAATTGCACACATAAGATTTGTACACTTCCTAAAATTTCCTCCAGCTAACAAGGCTGAGAAATGCTCAGTAACCCCCTCTGACCCATACACACGTGCAGGGAACTCAAACAGAGCCAAGCCCTGCAGCAGCAGAGGGCAGTGAGGGAGTGGTACAGCCCCTGAGCTGAAGATCAGTGAGGCTGATCTCCAGAGCAACTCAGGCATTTGAGAAATGCCACCACGAGGCATTTCCCACTTCCAACAGAGGAGTTTGGGGTTAGGAACCCTGGGGAAGACTCTGATTGAATGCGCTTACCATTAAGACAAATGCTTGGGAAAAGTCCAACCCTTGTTGGTTCAGGCACCACCTAAAGAGACGTGCCAAAACCTATACCTTCCCTTAACACTTGCAGGTTCACAAAGGTTGCCGTTTTTCTCAGGCAAATGTGCTTTACTTTATAAACTCTCTTATCTCTGCAGCACCCTGCTACAGGATTGGCTATTTGTAGTTGTATCCCCTTTACCCTTTTTCTTGCTAGATAAAAATGTCCCAGATTGAGGGGAGACCTCATCACTCTCTACAACTGCTTGAAAGGGCACTGTAGAGATATTGGTGCTGGTCTCTTCTCACGGGCAATGAGCGACAGGACAAGAGGGAATGGCTGCAAGCTGCAGCAGGGTAGGTTTAGGCTAGACATTAGGAAAAACTTTTTCACGGAGAGAGTGGTCAGTCAGTGGAATCAGCTGCCCAGGGAGGTGGTGGAGTCACCCTCCCTGACTGTGTTTAAGAGCAGATTAGATGTGGTGTTGAGGGATATGGTCTAGGGGAGAACTTGTAGAGTAGGGCTGATGGTTGGACTTGATGATCCCAGGGGTCTCTTCCAACCTAAATGATTCTATGATTCCTCTTGCCTTTTTTTATGATGGGGGTATGAAGAGGGTTCAGGGGAAGGGAGATACTGTGTGCCACTGATCCAGTTAGAATTTCACTTCTGACTGGGGGGGACCAAAAATTGCTCACAGCATCCCAGATGCACTGGCAGGCAACAGCTCTGCAACTGCTAGATGTTGCTCATTTGTTTACTTTATTTCAAAATCTTAACGGTTACTTCAGAAGAAATTAAAGTTATTAGGTTATGTAAAACCCATTTAAACATTTTCACATAAGGTAGGTAACTATATACACTTCTTGAAACTTATAGCATCTGTGCATTTCACCCAATGATCTGTTTTGGAATTGCTTCATAAAAGCAATTCTCCTCAGCTAATCATCTAATTATTTAACATCTACTTCCTTAACCTGTTTCCATATTTCCAAATGCAGCTCATGTTAACTATAGATTGTAGAAATCATCTCACCCAAAAGACTTACCCAGCTGCTTGGGTGTGACAGAAGCACAATCAGGCTACAGTTTTCCAACTTCATCTTGTAAAGAGAAAAACGTTGCTTCTACAGTCAGTGCTATAAATATTAAAAACCACATTTCCCTCAGAATGTGTATAAGAATAGTCCCACATAGAGGAGTATAAGTAACTGTAGCCATAATAATTATGTCTGTAATAAATATTACTTTCATTTTCAAAGACCACAATTTCTGTTTGCACTCTAGCTCCTCACTGGAGTCCTTTGCATTCAGTAATCAATTAACTCAGGGCAAAGTTTCCTCCAAAATGAAGAGCAGCAGTTGACTGTATACTGCTGAATCTAATTTCCATCAGAAAGATATAATTGCAGCCTTACTTTAATTTCTGCTTAGAAAACTGGAAACCAACAATAAAACCCAATTTGCATCAAAACCACTTATATTTTTCAAGTGCATTTTGAGTTCCAGATCTTAAAAAAATCATCAGGTTTTAATTACATCAATCTCACTTATCTTCCTCTTGAAATTACTAAATCCTCTGGAAAACCAAAATCCTTTATCTTTCATAGGAAACAGGATTCCCATCCTGCTGTTTTCAATCAAACAACTTTGAGACTGTAGAAATACACATTTAATAAGCATAAACCTTATGCCCCCTGTTGGTTATATATAGCTAAAAACACAGCCTAAGCACATAGGGATTCCTCCATTTCTTACTGCTCTAACAAAAGCATTGTACAGAGCATTTCAGATTTTTCATGGGCACAGAGATTATACTCCAGGATCACCTGAATGCATTTCTCACCTCCTCTACAGCCACATCCTGGTATATGGGATGCTTCTGCGACTAGATCACTAGCTGTAATCACAGGAGCACTGTAATAGCATGTCCTGAAGGCACAAACACTGCACACGGCAATCAGCAGTCATAGCCTATGGCCTCTGTATTACCTGTTAGAATAACACAATGCTAATTGTAGGTCAGGTGTTTAAAACAAAAGCTACTTGGGGTTTTTAGGTTTTTTGTAACACATTTTGGTAGCTTCTGAGGAGACATCCAAACTGAAAACTAACAACAAGTTCATCTGGCTACAGTTTCCATAGTTGTTTTATCCTAATTTTGGAATTGTCTTTATGTAACAAAGACCCAAGTGAAAATAAACAAAAACCACCCCAAACTGACTGAAGGTTTGGGGTACTTTGCCTGGTCTTAGACAGCAGAAGACACTGAGAGATTCCTGCTGCCTGTGGTCTCAGAAGCAGTAACAGAGCCAAGAACACTTCTGAGGCAAGAATCATTTCTGCAAGTGACAGGAAGTTGCTTGTACCCATCTCTGTACCTTTGCCTTTCAGCTGCCCACAGCTGAGTGCTACCTGTCCCTCCTGGCAGCAGACCCCAGAGGAGGGTGGCAGACCAATCCTCCATAGCTGGCTGAGCACCCGTTCCTCAGAAGGACACCACTCAGTATGGAAGTAATAAACAGCTCAGTCTTATGCAGCAGAGCAAAACACAAGGCCATTCCCTTGTCTTGATCAGGAAACAGCATCAGAATTGGAGACACAAAACAGGAAAATTACTGTCCTCTCACATCTTGCTGCCAATACTGCTATTAGAATCGTTGTGTTTGTGAGGAGTGTGCTGTGCTACCTCCTGTTCTTTGAGTCTGTGACTCTACAGGCTCCAGGTCCATCAGAAAGGAAGCCCAGGACTGGCTATAAGCAAATGCCAGCCCCCTCCTGGAGACACATCTGTCTCCACCATACAGACAGCCAAACTGCTCAGAGCCTAAATGACTTTCAGTGTTATGCTGTGAAATCACAGCAGGGCCAGGAGCAGGAAGTGGCATAAATCCCATTTCATTCCCTTACCTTAGCTCCTGGAGCAGTTGCCTCTCACTAGGGGCCAGCCTTGCCTTTGTCTTCAGGTTAATAGCATGCCAGTGATATCAGGTTTAGAACCTCCAGGGATGAAATAAACTGGTTATGAAGTAACAAAATGCCGACACACAGAGGAACACCAGGAGGCGTTTTGTGACTGCTGGTAGCCCAGCAGATGTCTATCACTGAGAAAACGTGGTTAACCCTTGGGCATTGCCTTCACCCTCTCCAAAAATTGGAAAGCAACTGCATACCCAAACAAACCTCATCTCATACCACACACAGCTGAAACCAGTACCTTTGATTTGTCCTATTTAAAGAGAGGCAGAGCTGTTTCTTGCTGCTTGTCTTAATCCTCTGCACCTGGCAGGCAGAGTTACACCTCACTCGTGCTGGGGATAGCTTTTCTCACCACAGTTCACCTGCCAGGCTGTAAGAGGCACCCATCTACATCAAGTCCCTGTGATGCTCAGCAGAGTACCAAGTGTCATCTGAGACCAGAGGTACCAAAATTCTTCCAGACTGAAGGGTGCCTGCAGCCATGTCTCTATGTATGTCCACAGTGACATGGTGACACTCCTCTCAGGAGCCCCAGTGCTGCCAGCACCACCCATAGTGCAATATGACATGCAGCTCCTGCAGCACTGACAAAAACAGGCCCTATTTATACAAGAGGAACAGAGGGACCAATATGCAGAGCTGACGCTCAACATAGGGAAGTCTGCAGTCTACCTGGGGCCCGGATCAGAGACATCACCAGAATGCTCCCCAGCCTGGTACACCCAACAGACTACTATCTGCTACTGATATTCCAGGCGGGTAGGGAGGAAGCTGCATCATGCAGTCTGAGAAGAATGAAGAAAGATTTCAAGGCGCTGGGACGGCTGGTGAAAGAGTTTGGGGCACAGGTTATTTTCTCTTCCCTCCTTCTGTTTTCAGGCGAGGACATGGGATGGAATAGAAAGATCCGGTCTGTAAATGCCTGGTTGCGAGACTGGTGCTACAGGCAGGGCTTTGGGTTCTTTGAAAATGGCTGGTTTTATAAGACACCAGGCCCAACAGTAGCACATGGGAAAGGATTGTCTCCCAGGGGCAAAAGGGTTCTGGGGCAGGAATTAGCAGGGCTCATCCGCGGAGCTTTAAACTAGATAGGAAAGGGGATGGGGCTGTAGCTGGGCTGGCACGAGTGGGGCAGTGCTCTAGCACTGATGAAGACCAGACGACCTCCCAGGCCCCTAGGGGGAAATTGGTGTGCTCAGNTCGGTGTGCTCAGCTCGCTCCCTGAAGTGCCTGTACACCAATGCACGCAGCATGGGGAATAAGCAGGAGGAGTTAGAAAGCCGTGTTCGGTCAGGAGATTATGACCTGGTGGCCATTACAGAGACATGGTGGGACATTCCAGCTCACATGGCAATCAGCCATGGGACATTCCAGCTCACGTGGAATGTGGTCATGGGTGGCTATATTCTCAGGAAAGACAGGCCAGCAAG